>JAULBM010316113.1:0-13816 GCA_032357055.1 Geukensia granosissima | reverse complement strand
CTTGACCTCATTTTCATGGTTCATTGACTTGAGTAAAATTTCATAACTGATCAACAATAACTCACCTTCTTTATCATATTTTCAAAAATTTCTGGCTATTGATTTGTTTTATTTAAATGTCCTGGCGGTATTACTTGCCAACATATCTTGATTAGTAAATTATTGTGTCCACACATTTATAGGGTCAAAGCCACATATATGGGTGAGACATTTTTGTGTCCACACTTGTTATGTTATTGGCCCGTTGTTGGCATCATCGTCTGCAGACAGAAAGGTTTCTGTTCATAAACTTTTGTTCTATTAAACACAATGATACCCAATATAAAATACAGGTTGGAATTGATTTTGGATATTACCCCACCTGGATTTTAATAAAGATCAAATGGGGATTTTATTACTTTCAATTGTTAGATATCTGACTTTTTTCTGATTTTGATGGTTATTTTTACTTTGTATTCTCCATGACAAAGTCATTTTTTGTATTTTCCATGACAAAGCCAATATAAAAAGCCACATGTGCCATGACCTATTTCTTACTGATGTTGAAGAATATGGAACAAAAAATTTTTTTAAACTTTTTTGTCTGTCATCTAATATGTGCTTGACAGCAATTTCATTATTTAAAGGTTAGAAAAAAAGTTTAGAAATACAATTCTAAAATCTAAAAAACAGTTGCATTTGTTGACATAAAGGTTCTTAAAACAAAAAGAGAACAGAGTTATGTACTATCATGGGTTAAACATTGTCAGAGTATCTTGATTTTAAACAGAATATCATTTTGACTATTTCATAATTTTTTAAATGTCTGTTTGTAGAATGTTAGGCAAACCTGTGACTGTTGACTGTACAGAGAAGACTATTCCCACACATCAGACGATGACTGTAGATGTAACTGTTGGCATGTTTGAACTAGTGGAATGTCTTTTTGATAGAAGAGATAAGACTGCCATGCCTACCTATACAGAGGTGAGTTGTTGACATTATTTATCAAGTCTTTAACATGTTAAAATCACACATGTTTTTTTTTACTTTTCAAAACCAGGATTTACACATATTGCATCCTTAATTACACAGTAGAATTCAGCTTCTGGTTACACATTCCACTTAATTGCTTTGTTGCCAAAATCATGTCTAATACATGTTCTTGATGTTATTTTTCTAGCCTTTTAAATGTATACGTGTTTTTTTTTTCTGTTTATAGTTGTTATTTCACACCTTGTTCACTCAAACTTAAATTTATAAAACTCCTTGGGTATCTAGAACCTTATTTTTAGCCATTCAACTTTCCTTGGATGCTTTCTATTATTCCAACAGTCTTTCAACAATATTGATGGGATTACTAAAATTCTGTATTATATGTATTAACAAATACTAACTATGTGCTCAATATGTTAAGCTCAAAACATTGCCATTTATGTGTTTTCTTTTATGTTCACACAATAGGTTATTTCAGAGATGCAGGTTATTAGTCAAACCATCACATGATTCTGAGGGCACATTCGGATATCCACCTACGGATACCTTTGGGTAACCCTAAGGTTGAACTCCAACATAGGCTAAGCATTTGTCCATGTTTTTTCTTGGGCAACCTAATGTATCTTAAAGAGGTTACCCATGAATCCATGGACAAATGCTTCACCTATGGTGGCGTTCCCAAAGGTATCCATAGGTGGAAATTCGAATTCGGCCCTAATGCCACATGATAAAATAAAAGGCAAATTCAATGATAAATTGCCAGCATAATATCAATAAGATGCTTTATTGAATTAAGTAATCACATGTCAATTAAGTGTAATAACTGATCTGGAATTGGTTTCTAGAAGATGACCTATAAAATGCATTTCACTTAAACAAAGTGTGGCATATTGAAAACAGAGAATTATTTAAATTTAGAGTTTATCCAAAAAAAGTTAAAACTTACTCCTATTTTCAATAAGTTATTGTCCAAATATACTTTTTGTCAAGGTTGGATTATTTGATTATTTGATTATTGATACTGGATCACTCCACTATGAGCATACATGTATGACAACAGTGACCATGTACCTGTGATCACTTTACTTTAAACATACATGTATGATGGGAGTGATAATTCAGTTTACTGTTAAAGCTTACATTTTACATAGTGTGATCTTTTAAGTACATAACTCCAAGTGTTCACAACATTTGTATATAGGAAGCTATTTAACCTTGCTTTGTTCCAATGTGCAGATAATTAACTATAAGTTTATAAATGGACATTATACATAGTGTGACCATGTTAGTGTATCTCTTAAACTGTTTGAGGGATTTCAATGAAACTTCCCGTAAAGCTTAGGTACAAAGGGTAAATTTTCATATAGGAACCTAATTCATTGCATTTCATTCCAAGAACAGATAATTCAACATTTTACAAATTAACATTATTTTGTCTATATATACTGAAGATGTTTACTTCTTTTATTATGCTGTTATAATCTGTTCAGATTTTACAGAAAATTGAAATTAGTCATAACAAGACATGGATACTTCCATTATACTAAAATGGGGAGTTAGGGGTATCCTTCGTGAACTCTGCTAAGTTGCTAAGAGTATTAATGCCTAATGCATTTAGACACGGCTGGGTTATCTGTTCAGGAAGAACACCTGAGTCTTGTTTTATATCAAACTTGTATTATGAAAGATTTAGTAATTCTTAGCTTAGATTGTTTTGGTTTTGATGTGCTTATTAAAGGTCATTGTATTTTAACTGGATTTCCAACATTTTGACTCCAAGCATTCTGACGAGTTGTAAATCAAAGAAATGGCCAAACAGTGCATCAAATTGATATTGGTAATTTTTAATACATTCATTGCTGTCTGTGTAAAGCACATTAGCCTCTTCTTTGCTACTTATTAGTTGTATAAAACTGAAAGTTGTTGGATTAATTATAGGTAGTGCATGCCAGAGGATGGAATGGGGAAGGGTTTGATTAATATTAAAAATAAAATACCTTATAAATGCAAATTTGGTTTTGAAATGGACTGAATGTTCTCAAATGTGCTAAATTATCCCAAAACCTTTCAAAAATTAGATTCTACCATTACAAATACCATAATGTTGCAGAAAATATACCCCAAGTTAATGGTTGGTTAAAATGTGATTCAAATGAAATGCCAAAAAAACTCAAATATCACTTACATTTTTTCCACATCCCCATATATGTTATATAGGTAATTAACATATTATAAGACAAGACATTTTGTTTAAAATGGGGAATTTTTCATTATAAAGCTGCAGATTAGACAATTTTCATATACAGTACTTACAAAGACTAACAGTCCAAATGATAAGCCTATTACATTGACTGTCTGATCAAGTCCTTTATGTACATTGTAATTGTTAAGTGTTTATTTTGCATCAGTCCTTAGAAGGTAAGGCATTCCTGAGTCCATACTTGTTAGACTTGGTAAAGTTCAAAGTTATATTAACAATATCTTTACTGTGCAGGTTTATATTTGTGGAAATATTGGTAGTGTGTTGATGCCTATTCCTCGTTTGTTTTTTTCTAAATTGCTCCTGCTGATTTTATAACTAGAAAAAAAAAAGAAAACAGCTGGCAGAATTTGCAGCCTGTCCCCATCTTCACATGTTCATACTCAGCAGATTTCATTCACATTTATGTCAAACTCTGGATTAACTCGTATTGCACGTGATAAGGTTTGTCAGTTACCTGCCCAAGGTCAGTGGTTCTCTCCGGGTACTCTGGCTTCCTCCACCAGTAAAACTGACTGCTGCGATATGACTGAAATATTATTGAAAGTTGCGTTAAACCCCAATCCAACAAACAAACAAAATCAATGATTTCATATTTGTACTTTCCCTTTTACATATGACAATGTCAACATGGATCCTGTGTTTCATTTTGTTCAATAATAAAGTAGAATGTAGTAAAAAAAGTAACACAGGGCCCATTTAAAAGAATAAATGTTCATTTAAGGGATTTGCTAATACATGTAAATTGTATAATATTTCTGATAAAAACTGATACTTACCATACACAAATTTTTGCTCTGTGGTCTCTCGGCTATAACAAATAAAAGAGACTGTATTATATGTAGCCTCATCAATATAAGAAAAAGTAATTTATATAAAATTATTTTATTTATTTCACAATTTCCACGCCTCTTATCTGGTCTTTATATTAATGAGTGGTTACATTTGGGTTAGTTAACTTAACCCTAAGTCTAATACTTTCTCAAAAGGGTTCGTACCTTCCTATAACTTCTAATGACACAGCAAAGGAGTGATTCACTCCTGACATCCATTATCGATTTATCTTTTATAAAATTGATACATTTTGGACTAAACTCAAAAGTCATACTAATAAATGATTATTTATATACAACAGGTAACAGGATTTAATACAATATTGTTTTAGATAAGAGCTTAAGCTTTAACAGAAAAGTTCGAATGTAGAAAAGCAATGTATTGACGCTAAAGATCATAAAATAAAACTATGATTCTGAATTGATAAAAAATAAATAATCCATGTGTTAGCAGGACACAGGGTAACATTATTTACATTGTAACTACATTTGGGTTGACATTGTTTAATCAATAATATTGTCATTTGGGGATATTGCGTTCCGTCTGTCATGGTTTCATCTGTTCTTACCTTAACCACAATCCAACCCTAACCAAATAAAACCCATAATCGAGTGCGATAGTGAGAATGCAAACCAACAATGGCAACAACTTCAAAGCCAACTGCATGAATATGATATAAAGATTTGAAAAATCATATTTTTTAACCTGAATTAATTTGGGAATATCTTGCCCCTGTAATTCTTGTGACTCAAGGAGCATTTTGACAGTTTTGCGAGCAAACGGAAATATCGAGTTGCTAGGAGAATAAAAACTTCCGGTATACAAAAATTCTATTTCGGATACGGAATGCACTTATTCCGGGAAATGTGCTCGGTTCTTTTCGGAAGCAAGTTTGTTATGTTGCTTTCCGTCTGTCATGGATTCATGTGACGGGGACTATATTTCCTTTAAAAAGGACAAGGTTCCTTACACCACTTTTTGGTCGAGGAGATTAAAAATAAAAAGTAGCTATTCAATCGGCCGTTCAATCTACAATATGCAGCCATCTGGGACTATAATTGGGTTTTTTAGTCCCAGGTAGCCATAAATATTCGTCACTTGCAATTTTACACTATATTTTTTAAATAAAACTACATTTTTTCCCAAAATAATTTGTGTGACCGTTTCTTGTCCAATTATCATGAAATATATGCACTATTTAATAAAAAAAAATTTCAAGAGTTTTATTGTTTATTTGGATATAATTTTTTAACTTGTAGTTTTCAAGAATTCATGAGATATACATAAAGTTGAATTTATGACGTCAATTTTCCCTATACAAGTAAGTAAATTTATTACGTTAATATTTACATTCCTGTTCAACTCGCTTATTCTCGGTAACTGTTAATCAGAAATCTATGTCCAAATAAACAATTAAACTGCTGAAAATTCCTTATCTAATGGTGAAAATTTCATGAAAATCGGTTCAAAACTGACTTCGTAATATTTTTTTTATAGGGAAAAGATACAAGTGACGAATATTTATAATTTCCACCTACTGTATATTACACCACGTCATATTTTTCTTATAAAACCAAATTTTTTTTTCAAAAAATTATTATAAAGTCATTTCTTGTCCGATTACCATAAAAATTATACTGTTAAACAGAAATTTTCTATCAGTTTTACTGTTTATATTGATACAATTTTCCAACTGTCCACTTATTAGAATTCACGAGTTAAACAGAAATGTAAATTTTGATGTAAAAATTTTACTTTAATATATAGGAAAAAGTGACGTCAACAATTCAAACTTCTCTTTAACTCATGAATTCTTGAAAAAAACAGAAGACGGAAGAAATTTTTTGTGTGTTCATATAAAAATAGGAGATGTGGCATGATTGTCCATATCTATTTTGAACCAAACTCATCCAAAAATTGGATATTTTTACTGAAAAATTTACATTCTTTTTAAAAAACTGCTGTTCTGTCGAAATGAAGTTGTCGAGAAGCGCGGGATACGCAACGTCGCGATTTACCATCATGTTTGTAACCAAGGTCGACGTCAGTGCGGCGACGTTGCCTTAGTTTCTCTGAGTAGCAAGTAAACGTTTAACAGTACAGCTGTGTTCTAGTTCTATCTTACTATTAGAGTTTATGCCCGACATTTATGGTGCCTAGTGACCGATGGAGAAGTTAAAATCAGTTCGAGCTGGAAACAGAAGTGCCGTAACTAGACTTTTTCGCAAATTTGAAGAGGCAAAACAGAGTGAACAATACGATCGAGAGGATTTGAACACCGCATTCGAGAATCTTACAAGGAAGAAGAAATTCTTGGAGGAAATCAACGAACAGATACTGGAGGTGACAGACGCACAAGATGCTGAGAACGAAATAGTGGAAACAGATGAGTATTCAAATAATTTTGATACTAAGCTCAGACATTTTCGTAACTTCTTACAAAGTATTCAAGACCCCGCACGTTTAGACGCAACTCAGTCTTCTTATCAGGTGCTCAACGTAGAAAGTCCTCCTTTTATCCCCGCTAATGTTGAAAAAGAGACCAGATTTCAAGGGCCATCTTATTCCGTTCCGCCGCAAGCACATTCCTTTGCCTCAGATTCACACCATGCTACTCCGCAAGTCAGCGCAAGTAATCACCGCTTACCCAAGTTAACACTGCCAACATTCAACGGAAACATTCTCGACTGGCAAACATTTTGGGACTCCTACGAGTCAGCTGTACATCTCAACCCATCATTGACCAACATTGAGAAATTTAACTATCTGAAATCGCTACTCGAAAATGAAGCCCTGAGCACGATAGCAGGGTTCGCACTTACCCACGCAAATTACTTAGAAGCCGTCAATGTACTAAATGAACGATATGGAAAAGGTCACAAAATTACGGAAGCATACTTACAGGCGCTTTTAGAAATTCCGCCGCCTAAGAACAGTCTGTCAAGTCTTAGACCATTTTACGATAAATGTGAAGCGTATGTCAGAGGACTGGAGTCACTTGGACAACCTGAGAGTACATACGGTACATTACTAGTTCCGATTATAATGAAGAAGTTACCGCCCGAAATCAGACAACATCTAGCCAGAGAGCATGGACCAACTAGTTGGAATTTAAAAGACCTACGCAAAAGCATACTGAACGAGATACAGATCATGGAAGCCGGACAGATTACAGACCTAGATTCCTTCAATGGTGAGTTTCCTACTACTTCAACTTTTCACACAGGAGCAAAATCACAACGCAAGTACACCACTTACAACGCAAACAGAAAACCACCCAGGAATGTATCTGCAAAACCATGCGTATTTTGTAAAGAATCACACGCACCCGCAACTTGTACTAAAGTAACAGACGCCAAAACCCGCATGTCAATTGTTAAGCGCAGTAATTTGTGTTTTAACTGCTTAGGAAATCATCATGCCAACGAATGTAAATCTAAACACACTTGTCGTCACTGCAGTAAACGACACCACTCGAGTTTATGTAATGGACAGACGTCAAACAGTGCTACTAGAACTACTTCACACGAGAATGCCGCCGCCGAGAAAAAGAAACCTAGTGGTAACGTGACTGAGAAGCAGAGCCCACCCGAACAACCAGCTGCCGTGAATATGGTTAGTAACAATGATAATGAAAAAGATGACGCCGCAATTTTGCATTCAAAACACACACGCTCAGGTGTACTGTTAAAGACAGCCATTACCCCCGTATGGTCAGATAATACATGTACTGAGACGAATATATTGTTTGATGAAGGCGCTCAGCGAAGTTTTGTGAGTGATGAACTAGCCAAGAAGTTGAACTTGAAGACAGAATGCCGTGAAACTATTCAACTTTCTGCTTTTGGAAAAGATAACACGAGCGCAAGAGAGCTACGCAAATCAACAGTATACGTAGAAACCGAAGACAGGCGAAAAATTCCAATTGAGGTTCTTATTGTACCTACTATAGCCGTGCCGTTACAGAATCACATACGTTATGTGAACAGAAATAGTGACTATTTGAAGGGAATAAAGTTAGCACACCCAGTTACTGAAGATGACATGTTTGAGATTTCCCTCCTGATCGGTGCTGACTTCTACTGGGAATTTGTTGAAGATATAGTAATACGAGGAAATGGACCAATTGCAGTTAAGTCAAAGTTGGGCTACTTACTTTCAGGACCCTTACAACCAGGTAAGGTGCGTTCGAATACGACATCAAGTATCTTTAACGTATTAGTATCGCACAAAGTTGAAGAATGTGATCTAGAAAAGTTCTGGAAACTAGAATCCTTAGGAATTGAAACACCGGAGAAACACGACAATGAGAACCAATACTTGAAAAACTATCAAGAATCAGCAATTGAATTTCGAGGGAACAAATATATTGCTAAGTTGCCGTGGAAACCAGACTACGAGGAGTTGCCGTCAAATTATAATGTCACAAAAAGGAGAACAGAAAGTGTAATTAACAGACTACGGAAGGATCAGGACTTATTACAGAAATACGGAGATATTCTACAGGAGCAGGAACGCCGAGGATTTATCGAAAAGGTTGATGAATCAGAGCCGACAAACAACAAAGTTCATTATATTCCACACCATCCAGTTGTGAAAAAGGAATCAAGTACGACACCCATACGTATAGTATACGATTGCAGTTGCCGTATGTCACCAGAACACTCTAGCCTTAATGACTCCCTAATGAATACACCGCCAGCTTTAAATGATTTGTCCAAAATTTTAGTGAGATTCAGACTACATCGCTATGCGATAACTACGGACATCGAGAAAGCTTTTTTACATGTGGGATTAAGCGAAGAGGACAGGGATGTTACACGATTTCTGTGGCTTAGTGATCCGTCAGACCCAGACAGCCCGTTAATTACTTACAGATTCAAGGCAGTACTGTTTGGTGCGACCTGTTCGCCATTTATTTTGAATGCTACCTTACTCAAGCACCTGCAACAAAACGACAGTAAAACGTCAAAATTACTAGAACGAGATTTATATGTGGACAATATACTGACAAGCATACAAACTGAAGAAGAAGCCGTAAATTACTTCAAGGAAGCCAGGAACTTAATGAACAAGGCAGGATTTAACCTGAGATCTTGGACTTCAAACTGTCAGCAAGTTCGAGTACTAGCAGAAGCTGAAAATGTATTGGATACCGAGGAGAACACGAAAATTTTGGGAATGAAATGGAACACAGAAACTGACGAACTTTCCTATCAAAAGAAGGATCAAACATCTAGTCAACTTGTTACCAAGCGAGAAATTTTGAAAATCTCATCTGCGATATATGATCCACTTGGATTCTTAAGTCCGATAACCGTAAGAGCCAAAATGTTACTACAAGAGTTATGGCGGCGAGGACTTGATTGGGACATACCACTTGAAGAAGAACTCAGCAAATCATGGATGGATATTAAAACGGATGTTGAAACTGCAACACAAACAGTATTTCCGAGACACTATTTTGCCGAGGATACGATATCACAGGGTTACAAATTACATGTATTTGTGGACGCAAGCACGAAAGCGTATGGAGCTGTTGCGTATTTAGTTAACGGATATGACAGCGCACTTGTTATGGCCAAAACGAGAATAGCGCCTTTGAAAGAACTTACACTACCACAATTAGAGTTGATGGCAGCCGTTATTGGAGCACGCTTAGTTAATCACCTTCGATCTACGTTAGATTGTGATACCGTTACCTTATGGTCCGACAGTCAGATTGTTTTGCATTGGCTGAAATCAACAAAAACTTTAAAGCGTTTCATTGCAAACAGAGTAAAGGAAATTCGAGATTTGACACACGGAATGGACTGGAAATATTGTCCGACAGATTGCAACCCAGCGGATCTATTGACCCGAGGAATTACAATGGAACAATACAAAGCTAGTACTCTATGGAGAAAAGGACCACACTGGATAACAGACGAATCACAGTATCCAGACACTATTCAAATGGAAAAATCTGCAACAATATTATTCACAGAGGATGGAGAAAGTAAAACGGAAAAGGACAATTCGATTAGTCAGTCAGGAATACACAATTTGATCGATATTGAAAAGTATTCTACCTACCGAAAATTACTACGAATTACATCGCATGTTCAACGATTCATAGACAATTGTAGAGTTGAGAGGAATTTGAGAAACATTGGAAATTTGAAACCGTCAGAATTACAGAAATCTGCCGAGTTATGGATTCGGAATTGTCAAGAGAACACGTTTACAGAGGAATATCAGGCACTGAAATCTAAAACTACGATTAGAAGCAATTTGCCGAGAATCAGACAATTACGTTTATTTCTAGACGAGAAAGATATTCTTAGATGCGGAGGACGTATACACAATGCACCCTTGTCAGAAACCGCTAAATTTCCGTATCTACTACCGACAAATCACCATTTATCGAAGCTAATTGTGATGGATGCACACGAGAGAGTTTTTCATTCAGGAGTAAACTCAACAATTTCACAACTCAGACAAACATATTGGATTCCGTCGATCAGACAATTAGTGCGGAAAATACTGAAAAAGTGCGTTATTTGCCGCAAAGTCATTGGATTGCCGTATACAGCGCCAGATCCACCTCCACTACCAAAGATTAGACTACAGGAAGCGCCGCCTTTCAGCGCTACAGGAATAGACTTTTCAGGCGCATTACATGTTAAAGACAAGAACAATGTTTTGTGTAAGGCTTACATATGCCTATTTACATGTGCCGCAACCAGAGCGGTACATCTCGAAGTTGTGACAAACTTGACAGTAGAGACATTTTTACAAGCGTTTAGGCGTTTTTGCAGCAGAAAATCAATACCCAGAATCGTTATGTCCGACAACGCATGTACTTTTATTTCTGCTTCCGAGGAGATCAGACAATTGTGTAATTCAGAAACTTTACGGGAGACATTATCCACCCAAGGTATTGAATGGCAATTTATAACTAAACGCGCCCCCTGGTTTGGGGGTTGGTGGGAGCGATTAATTGGTTTGACAAAAACTTGTTTGAAGAAAATCCTAGGAAAAGCACTTGTTGATTTAGAGACACTGCAGACAGTTGTTACCGAGATTGAATCCATTCTAAACGATAGACCGTTAACATACACTTCTTCAGACCCGGAGGATCTTGAGCCGCTCACTCCAGCTCATCTATTATACGGCCGACGGATTAATACATTGCCGTATCCACAAACAAGTGAAATTGACATGAGTGATGTTACAACAATTCGTAAGGAAAACATTACAAAACGTGCAGAGAGACAGTCGTTACTTTTACAACAATTTTGGAACAGATGGAAAACGGAGTACGTGACATCTCTTAGAGAATTTCACACGAAAACCGGAGATAACTCAACGAAAATCAGGATCGGAGATATGGTACAAATTCACGACGAGAAACACAGAATTTTGTGGAAAACCGGAATAGTAGAGGATCTTATCAAAGGAAAAGATGGACTTGTTCGTTCAGCTATAATACGAACTAAAACAGGAACTACGTCTCGCCCGATCGTCAAGCTTTATCCACTGGAAGTTTGTACGGAATCCGGATCTGCAGAGGAGGAATCTCAACCCGAAGATACAGAGGAGGCCGAATCTCAACCCGAAGAGGAAACTGCCACAAGAGGACGGACATTACCACACCGCGAAGCAGCTCAGCAAGCGAAGGAGAAAATATATCAATGGACACATTAGTGAAAAACTAACATTTTCCATGAATATTAGAACTTTATGCCATTATGGACTTTTTAGTGAATATGAACTTTATTAGTGAATGTATGGACTTTTCATAGTGAATATATGAACTTTTAATAGTGAACATATGGACTTTTAATAGTGAATAAGAACTTTCAATAGTGAATATGGACTTTTAATAGTGAATATGGACTTTCAAATAGTGATTATGGACTGTTCAAAGAGTATTGATAATGAACTTTATTCGAAATATACTTTCATGGAAAATTGCGTTCGAAACGTAATCAGTGATCATTTATGGAGAACTTTCGTGGTGAACAGACTGTGCTGAAGAAGTTCATTTTCATAGACTGTGTTAAAGTTTTTATGATTTAGAGACTGCTAAAGTTTCGTATTTTATTTATCTGAGAGACAGTAATTTTTCTTTGATTTTCACAATATTGTATTGTAAAGTTAAATTTTTAATTTCATTTCGCGGCCCCCAGGATGTCGAGAAGCGCGGGATACCCAACGTCGCGATTTACCATCATGTTTGTAACCAAGGTCAACGTCAGTGCGGCGACATCGCCTTAGTTTCTCAGAGTAGCAGGTAAATGTTAACAGTAAAGCTGTGTTCTAGTTCTATCTTACTATTAGAGTTTATGCCCGACATTGTAAATTCTCTGTTTTTCATGTGGTTAGAGTGCTCTCTGAGTGTTAACAACTTACATGTTGTAAGAAATTCCAGTGGGAGGATCACATGAAGGCTGCCATTTTTCTGGTGTTTGATGGAAAAATTTGGACCAACTCTTGTCCTTGCATTATCTGACCATGAGTTTCCATTTCCATTTGTTTTTTTGTTCCATTACTCAAGTATACATGAACAAAATATAACACAGTTAATGTGTGCTAAATACACATGATTTAATTCCGTTTAATTTGTGTGTTCCATCCTTTTTTTTTCATATCATACTGGGGAAATATTTTGTTTGTCTATGTTTATTATGAGACAAATTTGTTTTCCTGAAAATCACAGGCATTTTAGCAAGAAGACATAACCCAATCTTATCATATGGAACAGCTGTTTATGGAATTTAATGGGGTCTTAAAAAAGATGTTGCGTTTTTGGGTGACATAAACATTAAATGTACAATGTGTGTACAATGTATGTACACAAATTTAACCTTAAAGTTCGGTTTCGGGAGTCATCGTAAACAACTTTTCTGTCTTTTCGCTTTGTTTACCGGAAGTTGCCATCGATTAGGGAGAACAAATTGTACACATTGAGCTTACAATTTGAACAGTTATGTATGCTTAAATTGCAGACCTTTTGTAATTTAGTATTATACATATTATATATATAATAAAATTAAGAACTATTTCTTTACATCAGACCTGTGATCAATCTCATTTATAATATTTTTCCTTGTATATGAAATCTGTCTTTTATTTATAGTATAGCAGACAAACACATCCGGTTTGTCCCAAAATGTCCAAATTGTTCAAATTAAGGTTATTGTCTCAAATTAAGACACTAACCTCTACCAATTATAGCATTGTAAGCTATTTATGCATCTGTAATGAAGTGGTAATAGTTTCATTGTCATATTTCAGTTCATGTCATTGTTTAGTCCACTTTAGGTTTCTGTCTTTTTACAGGGACGTATTTATATACATCCCTGCTTTTTATAACATGTTCAATCATTGAATGTGAATCTTGTTCAATGTTGTTAGATCTAATAAATATTTGATTACATTGTTCTCTTCTGGTGTGTCACGTCAACATAAAAAAACATTTCAACCGAACTGGCACATCATTTGTTCCATTCACAGTTTAACAGTCTACTTCAAATTGTGTAGTAATTTCATATTGTGTAGGGTATCGGTTGGTTTTGCCCTTGTTCCAGTTTCGCCCTGGGTGGATCCGCCTGAGTGGTTTCGCCCCTATTTGTGGGTGGTTTTGCCCTGGCATATCTAACAGGTAAAATATTGATGAAAATGACGGGTGTTATCATTAGATCAAAGGATACCATCAACTAATTAGTATTTTTTTCACGGATATTGTTAAATAAACATACG
>JAULBM010316102.1:0-13816 GCA_032357055.1 Geukensia granosissima | reverse complement strand
TGGTGTGATACCTATTTTGCCGTATGTCTTATGGACTTTGGTTTGTTCGGTAATTGTGTTATATACTTTATTTTGTACTGTATCATAATTTCGTTTTATAAAATAAAGTTATATGAAACCCAATTAAAAAATCAAGTCCATCTTTCTCTTTAAAGCCATTGTTGTCAAGCTTCATCTATTGTCTCTTCAAAATCTTGGTGACGCTGATACCATATTGCTTATTTTTTGTTTTTAATTTTTTTAAAATTATTTGCAATAATAGTTTAATTTCTTAAAAATTATTTGTAATAATAGGAGGACGCATATGGTTAAAACTCTAAAAACGGATCTAACGTATTTATGTCTGCAATAAGGATTTATCTTTATCGAAAAGGTTGTTTTATTCAAAATATGAATGATCAGGTGATCACTTCCGAATAAAATAGCTAATTTGCAAAGAAGATAATTGAAAAAATTCACCTTCTTAAGATTGCTATTTTTTCTTCTGTTTTAATTTTAATTTTTTGTTTTTGTTTTATTTTTTTGGTGATTGCTTTAGAGAAGGGTTCATGTTTCTTTAATCTCCCTCTGAATTTCGTTCCACTGCCAACGTTAAGCAGCTTTGATTGGATAGCTTTAAATTCCCATGGAACTATTTCGCAACTGCGTGCCCAGTTCAAAAGCGAGAGGAAAGAAGAAAAAGCGAGAAAAGTTAAATCGGGTGTGAATATTTTCATAACAATAATGTTACCACGTGACGCGGCAAATTCAAGAACATATACCGACAAAACACAAAAGATGAACAACAACTCAGAAAACTTAAAATCAAACATTAATCGACATAACAAACACCACACAATATAGGAGAAGAAATATTATGGTTTAATAAATATGGTAAATTTTGATATATTATATTTACAATTCATGTTTAATTAATATGGTAAATTTTGATATGCTGTATGTACATTTCATGTAGTAATAATAAATTCCGTACATGTTATATTTGCAGTTAAACTTGATTTCGAATATCCTCCAACAACACAGGTTGGACACTTATACCCTGTTCACACAACATTTTCATCACGCAATCATCACGTATTTTTTTTCTGGAAAGGTCGTCCACATATAAAATAAATGTGGAATATATTTAGATTAATCACGTTTCATCACGCGTCTTATCCGTATCAATGCTATCTGGAATAAGTGTAAACATCTTAATCTAGATTGATTGCGCGTTATTGCAATGCGCAGACTCATAATAAAGCGGAAGCAAAACAAAGCACATATGTGTTTCCCGCGTTTTCGATAAAACAACGTAAACAAATTATGGCCGTTTGGAACATGCAAACAATTAACTAATTGTTAGCAATTTTGAGCAAACGAGGATGCGGAGTTTTCCATTGCTATTTGCATCCTGTGAATTTGCCGAATATCATGTGACATCATCGTGTATTGTATCTGAACAACAAATCTAGATATATTTATGTGAAAATTAATAAGTGTGTATGCTGAATACGCATTAATCGCGCGTTTGAAAAACGCGTGATCAATGCAGAAAATATATGTGGAATATGTGTAAACACGGTATTACTTGAACACTTGGTTATGGATAATGTTAGCAAACTGTCATAATATTCATTATATATATCAATTACTTTACTCTGGCGAGTGCAGTTCACAACTGCTTCCATCATTTAGATAAACTAAAATATCATTGCAGTGATCAAATGATCCAATTACAATTATCTAAGTTGTATCTTAAAACATAACTATAACAAGAAAGATTCATTCACAAACTTCTTTCAGCTTAGCGGCCTTTTTACACGATACAAATATTTAACGCCGAACCTGCTGAAATAACCGGGACTTAAAATAAAGATGTTTCATTTTTTGTACAAAGACCTCTATTTAAAAGATACTTTGAATGAATTTTTTTCAATGATTTCAATTCATCATTGTTGAGCCTATTTAATTTGAAATAATACTGGAAGTTTTATGTCTATTTTAATTAAGAATAAAAGACATTTTGAAGATAAAGCAAGTTAGATATTGCAAACTTTTGTACCAACGATTATATTGTAGTCAAAACTTTCAAAAGATCGATAGTTTTTAAAAACTAGATGACAATCATCATCAGGTCAAGGTCACGACATTTCGAACAATTCTCAGTATTTAAAAGTACAAGTACCATGTCCGCTAACGTCAAGAAAAAATTATATTTAACATATTAGAAAGATCCAAGGATATATAGAATCTAACACCACCTAAAGTACAAGACGAGAAAATCTCAGACACCCGAGGGTAAGATTCCATCATTCTCTGACGAGGCTTGCCGAGTCAGAGAACATTAGAAATCTTACCTGAGGGTGTCCGAGATTTTCCGTCTTGTACTTTCGGTGGTGTTTGATGCTTTTTCTCCCATTTTATATCGTAAATACACATAACACTCGCTGAAAGCCATTGTTGTCATTATGCAACGTCACAGAAAATGAGCGCGCGCAAGCCTTTACACCACTTAAATACCAGAATAAATTTTAATTCAACATTTTATATTTAAATAAGCCTATTAAAGTTTTCTGACTGAATTGAAATCAAAATTTAATCGATAATTTTCAATGAAAAAAAAAGAATTTGGCGGGAATAAATTCGTGCACCCCCCGGTGTAAGACAGAGAAATCTCGATCCGTGAAGACCATGGATACCATTGCCCCGGATAAGAGAAAAAGTTTTCTCGACTTTTTACAAGTTATTTTCCGTTTTTCGTGTTGTTCCGTTGTTCAATATTCTCGTTTGTGGTAAGAGTTTATGATTTCATCATTGTCAAAAGGCTTTCTGAGCTTGCTTTCAGTAAATCTCTTAATTTTCTTTGTTTGTTTGATCTAATTTAAAGTCAACTTTTAATCATTTAAGTCAAACAGTCAAATTTTATTGCTAGAGGAAGTCAGAATAGTCTAAAAAAACAACTTTTCCTGTTGATCGATGAAAGATTTCCGGCATAGTATGATATGTAACTTTTACTATACTATCTTTCCTTATTTTCAAACGAAGGAAAAAAGGAGACTTTATACCAGAAAAACTGGTAAAACACCGACCGCAACATCATGCTGCTGTAAAGTTTCGAGGTTATTTTATAGGTGCATCTTTTTGGGGCATTTATCGACATTTAGGTAACATTTAACAAAAAAATGATGGGTATGTCAATTTTTCTATTGGTTTTAATGAATACTTTAATATTGACATTCTTTGAGTTTAATTTAAATGTTAACAAGAAAATTTTGCAGCAGCATTGCTTTTTCACAAGTTTTCATATTATCTTTAACATAAAAAATTGTAGGTGTAATCAAGTTGACCAAAATGTTTGCCTTAACATTAGGTGTTGCTTTTATCTTTTTAATCTACACTCATAAATGAGTAATGAAATATTTTATGCCAAAAATATAAAGGTTTTCCGAGAAATAAATATTTTGTATATAAAAAATATACATGTTGCGTTTCGTTTTCTATATTTGGCGTATAAAGCAAAAAAGTAATCAGTCCTTTACAATAGCGGGTGTCAATAGATTAAAAAATACAAAAGTCTATCAATATGGCATTATTAGTTAAAAAAAAGGTTGATTGAGTTAATGTTCCAAAATGATTATCATTATAATAATATATCCTGCATAATCAAGAAGAGAGCATATCAAATGAAATATGATAAATGAATCCTTCCTTTGTACTCGACCGAAAGTTTTTTTTATAATCTAGTTCACTTAAGCAACAGTCTAGAGGCAAACATTCCACGGTATCCAGAAACATTTTTTTGAACATGGGCGACACAATCTTTGCCCTTTAACCGAAATGCTTTTAGGTTAATACACACGCTACAAATGTCAATTTGAGTGTCTAGTATGCCTTTCGCACTCGAGGCGAGCACGCTTATTATTACTCCACACTTCATTGTTACAAAAGGCGAATAACCATTTTTTTCTTTCATTGGCAAATAATGAATGACTACATTTTCTGTTCCATTACTATTTGAATCATCATTTGTACATGTGTCACAACAATTAGGTTTTATAGTGTTATATTTAGTAATAATTGAATTTGAATTTAAAAATCTAGATATATAACATCAATTGAAAGCTCCTTTTCCATATAACTGTTTGTGTACCAAAATGATTAAATGTTAAGAGTTGAATTTTTAATTGGTTGACAATATTTATTTAATTCTTTCAAATGTGCATTTCAGAATGATAGGAGAACATGGGTCATTGATATTGAATTTTCGATATTTATAATTGATTGGATCTATACTTTAAACCGGAGTTTAGCTTTATTTTTTAGATTGAAGGCAAACACTAAAAAAAATCAAGTTTATGACATATAATAGTTAACAGTAATATATGATTTCTCCTATGTTTTGGTTCTAATGCTAAATCATAAATGATTATATGTCATTCAGGCTCAAGACAGGGTATATAAGGTGACATTCACGGCTGATAGATTATAAATTTAACCGGGGAACTGGTTACACTTAAAGACTAATGTTGCAACGTCTTGTTGCTGAGGCTACTGGAAGCTGGACGATAGGCCAGGGACTCTTGACTAGTCCATTGCCTGACAAACAAACTAACAATCTGGATGTTCTTATTGCATAACTAAATACCACAACGGACAGCGTTTTACAATTTAATAATAGTCAACATGGAATACACTTACAAAGAGTGGTTGTGTCAGTACGGAATTCTGACTCACAGAAGATCTAAAATCTTGATCTTACATTTATACATAAAATTGACAAAACTCAGATTATGTGACCAAAAAAATGACAGGAAAAGACAAACTTAAAAGTAATTAAAACAAAAGGCCAAATAGGATAATCTAAAGGATTAAATGCATATGCATATCAGTTAAGTATTAACTAAGCTAATTGACACTATAAATGTCAGAAAGTAATTAATGTCCAAACTTAACTGAGCTGTTCACCTGGAAAAACTCAAGTTCAAAAAAGTTACTTGTGAGATGCATTTTTAAATAATAAACCAATACAAAAATAAAGTTCAAAATGTCCAAAAATAATAACAAACAACTTTGTCCATTTTCACTTGGTGATATATTCTCTGAACCGAAGGCGAATATACTTCATCAGCCGTGAATGTTACCGTATATACCCTTTCTAAAGCCTGAATAACTATTACGTTATCGTACATAGCCTTTCTTTTTACCTTTTTGCTGGTCAACATCTGAATATGTCAATTCGTCTAGACGTTATTCATAGTGCAAAAAACATATTTGTTATAGGCGATTTTTAACTACCATTTTGATATAAAATAGGTCTGTACATTATATTTAAAGGACCGGTGTCTTTATTCTTTGCCTTAAGTCAATAAAAACTTCTCAAGCGGAACCGAACTCCACATTGTTTTTTTAAAAAGATTCTTATGTATTCGACTGTATCCAGATATATAGACTCACATTTCCGGCTCGATATGCAATCAAAATTCGGCATTTAAAATAACCATAACATTATTTATTAGAATGTGCATTGGCTGTAATACGTATACATTGATAAACTACTGGGCAGAAGGATCTTCTAGTGGACCAGAGCCCCTGAGGGTATTCACCAGTCGAGCCATTTTTTGTAGCTTAACGGTCTGAATAAAGTTGTCTTTTTTTAATCGTGTGAACCTTGAAATGCCAGATATTTAGGAGTCTTAAATATCTAAGGTCAAACAAAGACTTTATCTAAGGGACAAAAACAACACTGTGACAACTATGAAAGATGACAGACTTCCATTAAATAGTACTCTAACACATAAAGACTAGTTTAATGTGCTGCATAGAGGTGCACAGTTGGTCCCCATTGGAATGCCGACAGTCTTGAAACACACGTCCGCCAAACATTACAAAAATGTTGTCAATCAAGAAATCTAGCATCCCGCAAATGTCATCTTCTGAGTACTTTTTGTTAGAATCAGAGTGGTTAACAACAAAATAAGGTTTGTCCCTACCGAGAACCAAATATTTGAATCGGCGTTTGCCATCTTTTTTAACAAAACAGAGGTGAACTAAGGCTTTTAATTTTTCTTTGAGTTTTAAATCAGTTGACGAAATGTATTTTGTAAATGGTGGAACCTTACTTCTTGTGACGTGTTCTTAATAATTCTGGATTTTCCCTAGTGCAATGCCATGTATATTTGTATAGTGTTTAAGAAATAAAAGATTGAACTAGCATAACAGAACAAAAAAACAAAACAACAATTCTTTATGGTAGACATAAAAAAATTAGTTTTTTTCCAACTCCTCCTTTTATCTTGGCTGAAATAACTATCAGGAAAGAATTAACTAGTTTATCCACAAAATTTTATCAGCAACAATAACAATCAAAATCTATATAAGTGAAATATGAGAGAAATCTTAGCAGTCAAAGAAAGCGATATAAATTTTGACAATATACATTATTACCAATGTTGAAAGTATCCATTATCTTAAAAGTAACCAACAAGTATTTATGTGATGTCTTGCATTGTCAGTTTCATGATTATACATGTGTATTACCTGTGGTGGGAAGTTGGTCTGTGTTTTCAAAATCTAAAATAGATAGATTAACATATTTTAAAGTTATTTTACAACAACAGGCTGTCATGACTCTTTATCTCTCGACTGACAAAGACTCCTCACTGATCCTTGCCAGGAAGGTTATTTAACCAAATGCTGGTAGAGATAACTAGCTCAGTAGTTTCATATAAAGTGAACTTCCGTTTCAGTTTACGACTCGGTTGGGTGTAGCAGCCCGCTAAGTTGGGTTGAAGGGATGCACAACATTATTTTGAGGGAAGAACAACAATACAAAAATCTTTTCAATCGCGTCCAACGCTAAATCACCTTGGTTTGCCGGTGGAAATATCGGACATAATAATGGTAGAAGACGATCTAAGGGCGATTCCGCCAAACTTTGGTAACAACTGTCTAAGTTGTTACAAACAAGAAAATGTTTAAAATACAAACCCTTATTGTCAGCAATATCTTGGTTGATGGGCGGGGATGTCGGACAAAATCTGGCAGAGGACTATGTAATGATCATTCCATCAGGTTTTGGTTTCAACTGGCTAAGTAGTTTCAGAAATGAAGACATTCAAGTTAATGTCTTATAGGCCGATGACAGGGTTCTAGGTTGATTTAAGTTTGGCTATGACAACCATCTTGGTTGGACGCCGGTGGTGACGAACAACGTTTTTGTAGAAGACTATGTGAGGACCTTTGCACCAAAGTTTGCTTGCAATTGGCTGAGCATATTTTTCAGAAAAGATTTTTTTCATATAATCATCCCTTTTTCTATTCTCATGACGGCAGTCATCTCAAAAAGGTTGGTGGTGATGCGGGCATAATTTTGTTAGATGACCAGCCAAGGACCGTTGAAGCAAGGTTTCGTCAAATTGACTGATTGTTGACGGACGACATGCGCCAAGTGATGGTAAAGCTCACACGGCCATTTAGCCTAAGTGAGCTAACAAATAAAAAAAAATTATACAAATGAATGACACGAATTATTGATAGAGATAAGTGTCTAATGGTTATATGCAGAAGTGAATATGAAAAGAAAAGCGTAGCTGTTCATCTTTTTATTTATTCAGAAAAAAAACATACCTCTTATTCAGTGCTTGAATAAAAATCGGGGATTTAATGTTGCATATAACGGAAGAATTTCGATATTATGAACACGTATTACAAGACAGCACTCCAATCACAATGAATCAGCACTTTTAGAACTAATGCTTTATATAACCAAAATTCAAACAAATATCTGAATTCGTCAATTATAATATACTTACGAATTTCATTAACGCCGTTATTTCCCGCAGCACTGGATCCAACATTTAAACAAGAAAATCCTGTCATTGTGTTTGACATTCCACCCCCACCACTCTGGTTAGGAGTCTCAGTTCCAAGAGGTTCAACTGTAGTCTGCGAACCCACATATGGGGGGAAGAAAATTTCTCCTTCATTGTGTTCCCTGTTATAAAATGGCTCAGATCCTGTTCCTGCTGACCTTGAATTTCCTATAACAGATTTGATAAGGTCACTTTTTATTATAAGAATTGTTGCAAAAATATCAATGTGTTCCATGTTAAATAATAAATGAATAAAACACAGAAGCACGTTAAATATGCCTCGTTGATATTACTTTTAAAATTCCTTCACTTGGCATTCACAGTCAAGACAAAACTCTAGTTGTTTTTTCAAGCAAGTTAAAAAAACCGGCATTTTCGATATTGAATGTATAATATAGCGCTTCCATTTTCAGTCAACACATTTCTATATTTTGTTTATAATATAACAATGCATGAAAAACATAATATGAAGAGTGACAACAGAAGCATTCTATATTTTCAGGACAAATTATAGAAAAATTAAATGTAGTATAACTGTCCATAAGACAGCAATCCAAAACGTTTAAAAAGCTTAAAGGTGAAAGATTCCCTTGAAACTGTTTAAAATTGGACAAACATCGGATAGTTATTTTTATTATTTATAATGTCAATTGGGATTTTAGTATTTGGTTACGGTCAGTTAAAAATCAGGTTAATTTATTTAGTACAGTATAATAATACAGTTATTTCCCTGATCAGAAATTAATATCATTTTTATTAAATCTTGAAAGGTTTATTTTCCTTCGAACCGAGGGAAAATACCCCTTTCTCGATGTAATATTTACAATATTACCTTCTGATGAGAGGCATAATTATATATTTACAAAATCAGAGAAAGATTTATATATTGGGCGCTATTATAAGACTAAAGAGTAAAGTATGTAAGTCTTTATGGAATGGAGGCAAAAGAAGCTCCTAGGTCAAGACAAAAGGATAGAAGTCTTCACCATGGAGAGTACATGAGCAAATGGAACATGACG
Source organism: Geukensia granosissima (assembly GCA_032357055.1). NCBI lineage: Eukaryota > Metazoa > Mollusca > Bivalvia > Mytilida > Mytilidae > Geukensia > Geukensia granosissima. The sequence continues at coordinate 4,944 of JAULBM010316102.1, read as the reverse complement.
CATACTTTTCATTTAAAGCTAAAGCTAACATATCTATAAGAAAAATGCGGACCCGGCTGCAAGCAATTCATGCTTTTTACAGACAACAAACGAATTGGTTTTTTTAATCCGGTATTTGTCATTTCCGAATAAACGGGAAGTCTGAAAGGGATTAAATTCTTCAGGCTGAGAAAGGGAAAAAGTCATTAGCCACCTTCAGATTTGTTACTCCGAATGTACTAGATAAGATCTGCATTAATCTGTAAAAGTTTTCATAAGGTTATAATAGTTTTTGAGACCTTGCATACTGGAATAAAATTATGATAAAAAATTATGGATCTGTGTGCTCGTTTACGAGATCTGTGTATTTGAAAATTTGGCGGGGGAATGTTTCACTTGATTATTCAGAGGGTTTTGCTTAGTATTTCTTTATATCAAAACCAAGAAAGAAAAATAACAAGAATTTCCAAAACAATTTGTATGATGATATTCTAGGTATGTTTAATGAATATATGGAAAAAAAGAAGTCACTGTGCAAAAAATATTTGTGCTTTGAAATGGATAAAACCCAAGGAGTTCGAAAATCTGATAGCAGTGCCTGAATAAGATAACGATCAAGGTAATAACAGATTTTGGGTGTGTGTTGTGACTTAAACTCTTTGATGATTTATTCACCGAATTATTCATAAGTGAACAGCTGCATCTTTATATCGGTAGAGTGTGAATAGCCATGCGAGAAATAAAAATTGCATCTCCAAAGAGACAAGAAAATCTATAAAGAAACCAAAATACAAACTGAAAACAAAAATATCAAAGGCTTGGACTCCGTCTCCGCGAACGTCTTTACAAAACAGGAGTGGAATAAAGCGCTCCGGTAGCGCAAGTATCCCCTGCCCTGGGTTGTCGTTGTGTTGTGTCTGTCGGCTTATGGCATTTTATTTAATCCTTGCATTTTTCTGGATTTCAGCATATTTTAGGCCTAATTGTAAATTTTCAACTGCAGATATCAATAAAATGATAATGAGGTTACTTAAAAAGAGGCGAAACGATCATTAAAATGTTTAAACTGCATCTGAAATTTGGTACAGTTGCTTAAAATTGCTTTCAATCAAATTATCAGAATGTTTTAATCATTTTAAAACTGCAAATTTCCCATCAAACAAAATAGCTATTTAATATAAATCCTCTTATTTTGACTTATTGCAGGCACTTTAACAGAAAATAAAATTTTGATCATATAAAGGGGATTATATCAAATGAGTATCAACTCCCTGTTGTTTTGACTGTGTTGCAGGTCTGAAAGTCATATAATATTTTTTAAACATGTCCTTAGTCTTTAACGAGAGCAGTAATTACAGCAAAGGATGGAAAAAATGATTATTTCTTATTTGATTGCCATACAGTAGGTCGTAAAATCTAGTTTATTTGGCAATTTCAAGATTAAACTAATGGACACGACAATAAAGAGCTTCAACATTTATCTAGTATCTATCAATTTGTGAACAGAATGTGATTTACCAAAATGTTCTAGATCAAATGGTAAAATGGAAGTAAAAGGTAAGAGATCGTATCAAAATTAAACAAAATCACTTTGAAATTCGCATTCATATGCCATCAAGAAGTGTTGAATACTACGCCCTGTGAAGATTGCGATTTCTTCCCCCCCCCCTCACCCCCCCAAAAAAAAACAAATGGCCAGATTTGAACTCCTCCGCGGTTTTCAAGTTGCGGCTTACAGAACAATAAATCACTGTTTTTGTTGATTTAGAACCTTACATTATAGTATAGACACTATAATAGGTGAAATGTACTTATCTGACCTCTGCAGGTTATCGAATATCTTGCAAGACGAACAGATTGCATAATACTTGTAGACATTCACCTTGTCTTATCTTAAAATTGTACTGAGTGTTTTATGTAATATAGCAGAAACTTTTCTTTGGTGTACGCTAATTCCATGTTAAACTGTCAAATACTTAATGATTTTTTATTTAAGTTATGTTTCTTTCACAAATATTGTAATAAAACTATTGTTACAACATTTAAAATTTAGCTTAAGTCATGACTTTACATTTTCAATTAAAAATAGACAAGATTTCCATGTCATTAACAAATATTGCACTTGAATGTAACAGCAAGTACGTTTAGTCCCAATGTGTTATTTTTCAGTGGCATTTCTAATCGTTATAATTTGGGAATCTATTGATTGTAAGAGTTTGGAAACCGCTTTTTACCAGAACATAATACTATTACAAAGACCTATGCAATAAACATGCTTAAAATGTATTTGATTTGTTATTTTTAATTGGAGTAATTGAACTTATCGAACATTACAAACTAAAGTTAAGAAGTGATAGATTTGTCAACATAAAAATTTCTTAACGCTGTCGACCCTTGCGACAAAATTGTTTTATGGAAATTAAGGTCTTGATATACTTATTTTAACCATGATTAAATATTTAAATAGGCATACATAAAACAGAGAAACTTTCATAATATTTCGAACTATTTAAAAAAGATAAACGTTTAAACTGAATTGCTTCGTAACTAATAACATTTTATTTCTGTCTCCATAAGTAGTAGGATGCCTAAATAGTGTTGTCTCTTGTTAAGTACAAAACCATATTAAGTTAAAACCTGCGTAGCACATGGAAAGAATGAAGGTATGGATTTTCAAATATTTTGTGCTCTTGAATTTATCATCAAAACCTTGAATTTTTCTGATTTTTTTATTATTCAATTAAACATGAGAAAAACAGATGATATGTTTAAATATATTTGCACCAGTTTGATTAAAAAACGAACTTAGCTAAATGATATTCTGATAAAACATTAAATGATTCAGCTCTTTTGAAATATATTTTACAAAGAAAATTTTGCAGGAAAGTTTTGTTAAGTGTGAAAATTAACTTATAGACATTTGCAAAGAGGGCACTTGAAATGTTTGTTCAGTTATATGTCAAATCAATGTTTGCTTTTTTAAATCAATAATTGTGATCATTTCACGAAGCAAACTAAAGATTAATTAAGAAACTATCAAGGGCTCCCCACTTTAAAATATATTCTAATGTATTTGATTTGTATCTGGAACTGTGCTTAAAGCGTTCCACATCATGTTGCCTATTTTTGTTACTGCCTTTTCTCAAGTTAGTAAACAAGTTCTTAAAAAAGATTATCCGAAGTATCTGTTGAACTACCAAATTGATGGAATATTTCTGTTTAGTTGTTATTTTTTTAGCCTTTCACTGTACTGTTAGTTAAAACAAATACCAGTATAAAGATTCTTGAGCGGAGCTGCTCTCTGTTCTGGAGCATCCGAGCTTCCCAATGATTTTAAAAGTAGGTATTGCCTTTTGTAGGGATTTTGTTGTTGTTTGCTTCTGTTTCTCTACCTTCAGCCATTGTATTGTCTGCTCTCTAATTTAATGATTTTTCTGCTCATTTTGTCTCTTAGAATTCTATTTCAAATTAGAAAATTATTTGCTTACTTTCGTTTAACATGATCAATGAAGCATTATTTAAATAAAAAATGCCTTTACCTTCACATTTTACGGAGAAAACAAGCGTCAAAAGGAGAAACCAACGCATAGTTATGATGTATAATTTTGCAAATATACGTCAATCAGTATAAGAGATTACAATGCATATACTGATAAGTATATTTTCAATAATGTCCTGCGCAGTTACACGTTATCTAGAATAAAATTGTATTGTGTCTTTTGGTAGGAACTTACTGTGTTTGCTGATGTTTTGTTTCTTAGTTTGCGTTGTGACTTACGATTACATTTTTGAGTATCTATAAACTGTTTTTTTTTTCGAAATCTTTCACTTCTAATAGTTTTTTTTTGGAAATCATGAAAAGTATATTTTGTGTTAAATTATAAACTATGTGTTATATAATTTATAACGATAACTAACGATAACAATGACAACTTTTGTGTATTGCGGTATTTTTCTATAATTTTCTCCAAGCTAATGCCTTTCCCATTTCTTTTATTGTAAATGCGGAAAATATCCTTATTCTTTGTTTATAAGATGAGAGACGCTTACATTTTAACATATTGAATTAAAAGTAATTTGAAGGTTAAAATGATTTTTTTTAAAAGTTCTTTCTTGCTATGAACTAAATAGATGCTTCTGGTTTAAATTTAATTTGTTATTTAAATCATAGTAAATATGAAAGCAATGTCTAAAATCATCAACATATACATAATCATTAACGCTGTCATACTGTACGTATTAAAATTAACAGCGTATTCCCATCATATGCAAATTTTCCGTTAGAGCTCTAAGTTGTCATTTAAAATAAAACATCTCTTTTGCTATAAAAGTTGACCCCTTCAGGCTAGGATAAAGAGTGTTGGATTTAACAAGAGTCAACTAAGGTACTTGGTAAACGCATGATGATACGATCGCAGCACGTTGATATGGGAAAAATTACACAAATAAACATTTATGTAAGTGTAGATACAGCATTTTGCATGACCGAGTAATGTACTGGACAATTAAGTGCTAGACATAGATAAACTGCTGGACCAGTGATCATTTTAACGACATTTTTACTCAAACCTTTGCAAATTTTGTAGAATTTTTATAAGAAATCATTTGGAAAAAATCCACAAAAATCGGACATAAAATTGGATTTAGTTTTTAAATATCATTAGAAGTAAAAGAAAACATGAGTTGTACCAATGCCATAATATATAGACAGGAAGAAGAAAATGTTATAACAAATATAAACTGTTTAGTTCAATATAAAGCTACTAATAAGAAAGTTAATATAAGTACCAATAAAACAAAAATTTAAATATTTTATAATAATGCTGTTACGATATCCTTTATGTGTCAGTTGATAAGATAAAGGCCCCTGCTGAACATTTTAAAGTCTCTACCATTTATTGGTTACCTAAACTACATAAAAAACCCTTCAAGTTCCGTTTTATCTCAGCGTCCAGTAAGTGTACT
>JAULBM010316091.1:0-13817 GCA_032357055.1 Geukensia granosissima | reverse complement strand
TCATATGTTAAAGGACTAATTCTGCCCCTATAGGTTTGCTGTGATCAACAGTATTGTAAGAATGTAAGAACACAATCTTTGCCACGGATTTAAAATATGTTCAAAGTAATCACTCTCCCCCTAATACGCTTTTTTTATTTGACAAGGAAAGTCGTGAAGTTTAAGTCGAGCACTTCACACCTCAGCACAACAGTCCAAAATATTTTAACGTATTTTGAAATCACCCCTTTAGAATAGCTTAATTACCTTTCTTGAACCGCGTTAATGTACCTAGAAACTGATCAATAGTTTGGGATCTTGAAAAAAGAGGATGATAAAATCGACTGAAAATTTTTTTCCCGAAAACTTCTAAAAATATTGTATAAGGATCAAGAAAATTTTTTTTGAAGAGTTCACCTCGTGAATATTTAAAAGGGAGTTAATTAGAGTGAAGAAGCTTTCAGCCTGAGACAGCCTCGGTGATGTACAAAATGTAGTGGTTAGCGAAAATGCGAAAGGTCGTGGGTTCGATCCCCGGTTGGGTCAAACCAAAAACATTAGAATTGGTATTTGCTGCTGCTTCGCTAAGCACGCAACGTTTATGAGTAAGAGCAAAGACTGGTAAACCCAAAGTCAGAATAATGTGTCTGGGTAAAGTGGCATGTCTTCCTGAGGACTGTTGCTTTCGTGGGCTAGCACGTTAAAACTCCGGCTCAAGCGTGCCTGTCTAGTACAAAGCAGGGTACATTCATCATCACTAATATGCCTTCGTCCTGAATGTGCATTGTCACTGGACGTTAAACACTATTCAATAAATCGATCAAAAAGACAAAAAGATAAAAAATATCGATCGGATCACTCGAATAAGCAGTACGTTAGTACTTTGATTTTCATTTAAGCGGTATCAGAAGACTATATGATGGTGTAATAACAGTTTTTTTTCGTCACTCTTTTTTGGACAAAGTTTGAGCTAACTGCAGAATAAATACGTATATTGAAGACTATTTGAGCAAAAAAAAAGTCATATCCAGACACGTCTATCCTGTTATTTTATTACAAAAGATTCAAATTTTAAAATGAACTGATTTTAGTATTACTTTAATTGAATAGTGTTTTACCAAGTTAAAATCTATTCTCCTATCAGGTACCAATATGAAATCAATATAACATAGAACTATTAAAAATGTTCGGAAGAAGAGATCATATAACACGCAACGAACGACTGTATCCCGACAAAAAAAAACGAAATCTAAACCATCTGCATTTTCACCGTTTATATATTGACTAACACAATATATATCACTGATTAAACTACCACATTGGATCAACTGTATATGTACGTCTGTTTTTGTCTTTTAAAATAAAAACTGAATCACATTTAAAACATAGAATCTCTAATATGTACCAGAAAGACCCATCCTCATTATATCTGAATTTACATTCATCAGGTACACTAGAGGCCAGTTTTCCGTGGGGTACGAAACAAATTCTTAAAAATAGTACCTTTCATTTATCTCTTTTATCAAACAGATTGTTTACAAAATAGAAAAACAACGATTGTAAGTCATTAAATTTCACTACTACAAAGCGCTATACTGGATTAACCTTCATGATCAAAACAGGGATTAATGTGAAAGCGGAGAGCCGTCCAACCCGAAATGTTACAGAATTTTTTTCGTCAGACTGATCGGATCAAGTACTTGATACAGGCCAAAAATATAATTAGTAATGTTGGAAAGGCGTTAACTGTATCTTTCTAAATATACATTCCAGTCCCTAAAATATATATATAAGCGCATACAACTCAAACACTTGGAATCTTTTAACGACTAAGTATGTATGTTTTATGAATGTCGAAGTTAAATGTGTTTGATTATTTGTGTTGCTGATAAATATATTAATATCAACCGTTTCGATTGCATATCAGTCAAAATACGCCTCGTGGACAAGAAAACCTAATTTTGATTCACCAAAATGTAACTTTGGACATGACATGCAAATTAACAGGGTTGACAAATGCTTTCAATTCAGATATATATGTTTACTGTGATAAAGAATATACAATAAAATAGTATTGTTACCGAAATCTCGAAATCAGAACGTTTCAATTTGGAAATGTAATATAGATATTCCCAGAAGCTCAGTTAAAACTTATAAGAAATGCTAAATGCTAGGAGAGAACGCAAAACCAAAAATAAAATAGAGAACAATCGTAGGAAAATTTCATCAAAGTGTTTTAAAGTCAATTCTACCTTATAAGAAAATACTGTTTTTATTGGTCTAGAATTTATTTTTAAAATTTTTTACCATTTCAACCTTAAGGAAAAGTTTTTGACTGGTCGAAAAACATGATATTTTTCACAAAAACCATGATTGTTAATTACAACTGGCTTGGTTATTGTTCCGTGGTATTTTATAAATTAATTATATTCATTTGGTAATAAACGTGTGTTAACAAAATGAACAAATTTTGAAAAAGTTCAGAATTTAACATATTTGTGTCTTTGTGTCAGGAAATTTGCGACAAATACAAGGTTGGTCTTTGACATTAAGAATGTTCAGACGGGAATATGTTACTCCTTATTTGAAGTACTCCTGAAATTTTACGATCGACTCTACAATCTTGTAGGCCGAAATGGAAAATATGTTTTCGGATAAAGATGGCTATTTTTCTGTGAAGTTGTTGAGTATGCCAAAAGCAGGCTATTATATCAATTAGCAAAGGACAATGTGGCGGGTTTTTTCCGCTTCGTCACTACACAAATCTAAAAAAATATCCACTCAAAATATTTTGTGTCTGTTCAGACTTTCCTATACTCTATGTCAGGCTTTTGTGGAGTGGGATTTTCGAGCTTTATAAAATTGTTTGTGCGTTTACGTCTTTGAATTTATTTTTAATCAAAAGAAAGAATTATCCCACAGTTCACGGTTTATGTTTTACGCTATGAAATAACGTTTTACGTACTTATCTCCCCCTGAATTTCTCTGCGGAGATTTAACATTAAGGATCGGCCATCTTCGTTTTGGACGGGAGCGCTTAATTCTAACCTAGATAAGGTTTTTTAAAAAAAAATGCGCACATTTATTTTTCGGACCTTCTCTGGCGATTCATATAAATATATCACTCTTAAATTTCCATTCATGTGCGCCTCAAACGAGTTTTACAAGTTATCGTATTCTAGTTTAATTACTTAATTATTACGCAGCTTTGACAATTGTGTACTCCCAGTCTCGTGCTAGCGCGTGCAAAGAGCCACTTCCGGCAAATAAATGGCTGACTTTACAATGTAAAATCCCCGTAGAGAATTTAAAACTGGGCGCTGCTTAAAATGCATCGTGATTGCTAAAAGTTATTATTGCAACTTACTTACACTTTTTTCAATCTACAAAATAAACGCTATTTTATAGGAATACGGCAGACAATTTTTCTTTCATAACATTTCTACCCGTTCCATAAAACTATGACATAGAGTATAGTTAAAATTTATGCCAGAATAGTCTGACAATTTGGCTGGCGATAACCCTCGTGGACATCTGGTCCACCATCAGAGGCATAGATTCACTTCGGTAAACACCTGCCAACAGGAATATTATATGACAGGAGATGCATATGGGAGATCCTTTATAAAACGAAACAACAATCATGGACATTTTTTGGTCATTAAATTTTTGATTTTCTTAGGCCAAATGTAAGGTTAGTGATTCGACCAACTTTTTAAGCCTATAGTTTTTCTTTAAAATCAAAGAGGATAAAACTATTTTAAACCAACAGTAAAACAAATTAAGTTCTCTGGTAAACGGTGGAAATTTCATTAAAATCATTCAATTGTTTTTTTTAAGTGTAGTTATCCATTTCACAAACGAAAATCGTTATATTCCTATACCGGTTGTGACTAACATCGATTGTGACTAAATGCCGGCTTTGTCTACTGAGTAACACGACACAGTAAGAGTTGCTTACCTTCCGGAGCACCTGATCTTACCTTAGTTTTTGTAGGGTTTGTGTTACTCCATTTTGAGTAAACCATGTTTGTCTTTCGTTTCCTTTTTTGTCATGGTCTTACGTGTCTTCCGACTTTTTCTGACTGCTCTTTTATCTTGTTACTTATGCTGCAATATAAAATATTCTTTTCAGCCATAAAAATTTAAATAAATACACTTGTTGAACATCATCTGATATAACTACAGCGGCCGAATTCCTTCTTTATACAATATTTATATATTGTACGATTTAGCAACACGGTCTACCGTCAGATACTTGGCATACGCATGGTACAAACTGCAAGTCACATCGCAAATTTATATTCATATTGTTATGAATCACATTTTATGGCAAAAATTCAAAAGGACTCTTACAAAAAGAATTCAGTGGACAAGTGTAATAATATTTTTGATATTTGGATGAGTTTTTAGCTTTAAATTATACATTTTCAAAAATTTTCAAAAGAACTTACATAAAGTATATAACATATCAGTAATGAGTATACTCCGGTTTTCGATTTGGATTTATAGATTTAACAGGATTGTTTTTGCAATAAAATGTATTATTTAGAGAAGATTTGTCTTTTCCCATAGTTAACTTGACGGAGACGTGCCTTTGTCATGATGGTATGATGTTTACATTTTGTAAATAGTTCGGTTTTCTAGTATTTGCACTATTTTTTTTTTTTTTTTTTTTTTGATGATTGAACCTACATCTTGCTGGTAAACTATTGCAGCAAGGATAGAGATATCACAAGCTTCCCCAAACGTTTACAAATTTTCATATTCAATACCAAGATTTTATACAAAAAATACGGCTGAAATTTAATTCTGATATCACATCCTACGTTCTATGTCAACATTACTAATAAAGCTTTTGAATATGATTCATTGAATCTCACTGCTCCGTTAAACACACTTATCAACAACGGGTACAGTTTGTACGTTGTAGCCAGGCCATTACCCCTATGAAAAGATTGTTTGCAGCAGATCTGCAGCAAACAAATATTTGCAGGTGTTCGCAGCTACCTCCAATCTTTCTGCAAACATCGTAGGATTTTGCTGCAGGATTTGTGATGTAGCAGGCGGTTTTCAGAATACACTGTTATTTAAAGATTCTTTACATTAATATTGCAAACTCTCTTAAGAAGTACTCTTTAATTTAAAAACGTCTAGGACTCAAAAATGATCGAAAATCAAACAATTTAAATAGTATTTATCATGCCAATTGTTGATCAAAACAGCTTAATTGTTACCTAAATTTATTTTTGCCTCCTGTTCTTATGATACATATGTTTTTAAATAAATATATAAAATGAAAAAAATTCCTATATGACACACTGAATGTAAATAACATTACGGTGTGTTATAAAAGTATACAACAAAATGAAGAAAGTATACAATATAATACTTTAAAAACTAAATCTGAGTGAAATATAGGTTCAGCATATAATTCATATTGCCTTGATAATTAATTACATTGATTTGCCATGTTAATGTTCTTGTAAACTCTTCATTATGTAAACACATAATTAAGTATTTCATGTACTATTCCATGTATTCCTCAATTATACTTTTATCAATACCCATTCATTATTTTCTGCAGGTCCGTAGCAAAATTTTTTCCTCAAGATTCTTGCGAATGTAGGAGAAATACTGTTTTGTATAATTTGTATGCTGCAAGCTTCCAGCAAATATTAATTTACATGGAAAAATGATTGCTACTGTTAACAACCAGTTCCTTTATTTATAACAACAGTTTCTATCAAATATTGCCGTTTAAGATGAAACAGAATTGTGTTACATGTACATCTTTTTCTAATATGTATAAATAAACGAAAAAACTATACTATAGCACATTGAGCTTTGGATACTCCGCAATTGAATATTCAAAGTATCGCCGTTGTTTCCAAGTTGAGAAGACATCGAATATGTACAAACAGTAATCCATTTGATGCGTTTCCTAATTTAGATCCAAGAAGAATGGTATTTAAGAGATCAGCTAATTTAACATGTTGATTTGTTAATTAATCTTTAGGGAATATATTATATATCCCTTATTAATAAATGACCAGTAGTCTCGTACCGCTAATTGCTGTCAATGGTAATAAACAAAAAAGTTTTTTTTCTATCACGATTAATATGTTGGTGTGCATGGTAATAAGAAATCTATAGCCGACGTCTTACAGCTAAGACACAATTATTTGTTTGAAAAAAGAGCATTCAATCATGAAGACGAATTACTACTGATTAAATAGACATATACGATTAAAAACATTACATTTCAGATATCAATTATCAAGAAATAAGTTACAAACGGTCAACAAGATGCATGTCTGTTGACGTAAAACTGGCTACATAAAACAATCACAAATTTATTAATCCGTACAAAAATTTCTTAATTGGGTCGAGAACATTTGTATTGCAAATAAAATTTTTACGGGATAATTTCAAAATTGCAAGAATTTTCATATATAATGAAGGTGTAAATTTTTCTGTCACTCCCGTTTTGCAATAGGAGCCTTCAACAGGGATTCAATTTCGACTGTGTTTCAACCTAGAACAATTTATCGCAACGGTGCCGATTTTGATTTATTTTTGCGACGATACGTACCTTCACTATTCGTAATTACTCTAAACATATTACCATGAAATTGCACGGCTCGATCAGATGTAACATCTTAACGCCAACACAAAAAATAAGACCTTGTTTGATTGAAAAAAGAATAGAAAGCTGATTTAAATACCAAGATTTTATTATACTCCAGACCACCAGCAGTAACACGTGCATGAGTGTAAAATATAATACATTAAAGTTAGTCTGGTTTTCCATTTGTTCATGTCCTGAATATGTCTGAAATGTCGTCATTTCGACGTTGAGCAAAATTAAATTAATCAATCTAAAAATTATTTAACATGGCTGGCTGGAGAATCATGGGTCAAATCTACACGTGTTATAAATGTTTGTATAACATCATTTCAGATATCGCATAGCGAGTCGTATCCAACAAAGTTGTTCTACTGTATCCATAAACAAAGACTATATATTGGTGCACGGGTCACCGTTCCAGTAGAATTGTCACAAGAGTTACCGATCATAGAACCTGCCCCAAGGCTTTCAGTAATTTATGGAGGAAACACAAGAAAGAATTTGCCGCTCCATTAACTAACAAAAAATATGTTTGACAAGGAATCACATGGAAGTTGAAAAGTAAACCCATTCGCTGAACTTTTTGCAAGTAAATACAGAATGGAAATACCAAAACAAAAAATACAAAGGGATAATTGACCATTATTATATAAGTGGTAAAGATATCCTTCTCCTATTTATATATATTTAACGAGTTATCAGAAAAATATGGTTTAAGCTAAATGTAAATCCATGTTACCATCCTGTGTTCTCTTCTGATTGACCAACCATTTCGCAGTAGAAATTCATGCGAAAATTTTACTGGACATAAGACGGATCTTTTCGTGAAGTTTCGGCATGAACCAAAAACAGTCTGTTCCCTAGCGTTTCGTATCTGGATGTTGTAATCCCAGGAGAAAGGTCAAGATATATGTTAGAAAACTTTGTGGAAATTCACCATTTAAGCAAAGGAAAGGGCAGAGAGAAAACTTATACGGATATTTTGAGGATGATAGACTTATAACTACACGAAAGAAAGAAACGGTAAGTTATTCACGCGAATGAACAAATCACATCTGGCATAAATTCCGGTCTGAAACTCAGATTTAACCTAAAAATCAATAGAAACCGAAACAAAAATATGATTGTCTCAATTATGTATCATATCTCATTTCTTCACTTCTTCATTCTAGAACTTTTAAGTCGTTTTACAGAAGGAAATCGACATTTAAACATGCGTTGAATGAAAGAAACCTAGAAATGTTCATTTAGGGCATACAAATCAAACGTGAGAAATAAAGCACCGAAATACTTATGAATAACGCACCAATGATGTCTGATTGAGCTGCATATGATATCATGTATATGTGATAGGTTTTTGGTGACAAATTTGAATATCAAACTTGTGATATTTGGTTGAACAATAGGTTTATTCCTGATTGTCCAACATTTTAAAATTATGGAGTTCTGATTGTCAAACAGTAATGGTTGTTAATTTAAAAAAAATAATGTAATCATTATTATGTGGGGGTAGCAAAGAGTCTTAATACCCCCACATATTAATGATTACCGCAGATTTCCTTTATATTTCTAAACTGTCACAAAAGCAGATCACATATACATGTAAATGATATACCAGCTCAAGCATACATTTGAGTGACGTTTCATGACAGACTTGACTGATTACATTCCACCAGAAATGTATCAATTTTTTTTCTTAAGAGCAACGAGCTCGTTGTGAGTCTTTTACAAAAGTCCTACGTTCTTTTCAAGACAGTATATTTGTTGTTTGCAATCCTTTATTTTGACGTTAATCGCTGAAAATTTACTGCCCATACAATCTAATCTATTCTCAATATTGTCTAGCTTAGATATTTTTTGTATCTACGGAAGCAGTTCTTTGACATAGTTCTTTAATAAAGTTTCTACCCCGGCGACATCATTTGTGAAAAAGGGGGAGGCTGAAAAAACAGCCGAAATTCTTAGTACGGGAACGAGACACCAGGTATACTTGTAAGTGGCGTGTATTCGGTTGAACTACTTTGATTGCTACTTGCCATATCTGAATTTAAATCACTATGTCCTTGCCCCTTTGGTGTCTTTGAATTCTCTGATATATCGTTTTTATTTATACATTGTCTTTTGTGCCTTTTGGCGATAAAACTTGACTTATCAGAGAAATCATAATCAATTTAAGTTTTCTTATCTATCTTGGAACTCGTCCTTGTCGTCTAGGCATCACTTCTGGGAAACAACTACAAATCCATCTTATATTAGTTTGAAACGTTCCAATCGGTAAAATTTATACAATTTCTAATCTTCAGAAAAAGGCAATGCTTTTTTTACTTGTGCATGCATTTTTTTGGGATGAAAAAGATATAAAACTTGGGTTTCTTATGATAAATATTATACTTTAAAAATATTATTCATTTTTTAAATATGGTTTAGGAAATTTTTATTTGAAGAAACACATTGAAAGAAATGACATTGAAACATTTTATAAAAAATATCTAGTTTTATTATTAATAGTTATGCTCTCTTTTATATACCCAGTAGTTTTAATGATTTATCGATCAAATATCACTTAAGATTAAGAATGGTTTCTACATAAATATAAAATACATGCAAAAAAATTATTTTAAAGAAATATTTTATGCATTTTACTACAGAAACTTATTTTGGTAGACGCTGGGCACTGGTTTGACGTAATAAAAAAACGAAAAGCAAGTCAGTAGCACATTACCCCGCAAACACAGGTTTTAACGATGCTTTCAAGCCTTCTCCACACATACTCTTAACAAACAAAAAAATCTTGGTTGTGGTATCATTTAGACAAAGTGATTATTACAAAAACCTCTATTAAATAATATAAAACCATATCATCCGCTATAGATTAAATAAAATCGTTGCGAGTCACCAGGCAGAAATTCAAAAGACAAAAGTCCACTGTTTTGCACTTGATGGTTTCCAGCCCGTTATATTTACATGTATCGCCACAAATTATATCATTAGAAACATACGCGATAGTTCTGTGCTGAACATCATATTCATGAAAATATGGATGAAAAAACTCTTGTGACCTCAATAGCTGTATACATGTAATAAAATTGTGGCGGAACTGCATTTTTTATGATAATTATATGTTTATGTAAATGTGATGTTTCATAGTTCTGCCGGGAAATTTAAAGTCAAAACTTCGTTTTTGAAGATTTTCAAAGATCGTTTTATACATAGTTTTGAGTCATGAATTTAAATTGAAATTTTTAACGGACATTCTGTATTTTGTTTAAAAGCATTTTAGGGTCATTTACAACTCTATATTTGTCATAAACTAGTCCAAAATTGCAGAAATATCTTCATTTTCCACATGGCGGCTGGATGGCCCGAGAAGTTCCGAGATGTTCTCTCGGTAATTAACATAAAGTTGCGTTCGGACAACTTACTCTTAGTCTCCATTGCAATTTTGTACTCACTATTTAGAACATTCATTCTAATTGGTTTATTTTTACTTAAACTTTTTATATTGGCCAAAAGATTAATTTTCCATATTTGGAATTAGAAGTGGTATATATAGAGCTGTTTTTGTCATTTTCATTGCTTTTTACTGAGAGTCACAGTCTCACCATAGACTAATTAAGGTAAGTCCATCTATGCACGTTATTCTGTATTTTAATACGGCATGTTAGGGCTCATGTAAGGGAGATAAATTACAATTTTTGGCCTTTTAGCTCTACCACATCTTGGCACCACAATTTTTGCCAATTTTGCCAAATTATTAGGTACTTCAATTTTTATAGGATTTTTGTAACATTTTCTTGAAGAATGTAGGGAAATATTTTGTTTATAATATTTCTCAATTTTAGGGGAATATTTGAATTGAATATTTAGAAATTTTGACATAATTAAAATGTGTTTTTCTTGTTGAATATGTACACATTAAAATATGTAACCTTACCTGCCTTTATTTCATTTAATTAGCAGAGACTCAGGTCCCAGAGAACGAACCTAGAATAACTTGACTAGAAGCTGGTATTTTGTCCCATGTCTAATTTTCTGGATTTTGTTGTTTGAATCCTCTTGACGTTTATCTAGTTCCCTTATAAACTGAGTAGTTTCTCAGGAGAAGATTGCAATTTCCGGTGTACAAATGGAAATATGTCAGGCATGGAAATTATAGAGTTACTTGGCTAGAAACCAAACATTTGAGGGTTTTAAATTGAAAAACAGGGTTAAAACAAAATCCTAGGAACAAAATAAACAAGACATAAATAATTCAACTATTCAACCCTTTCGGTTACATTTGGTGGCCAGTGTGAGGACCTGTTGTAAAACTTCTGCTTAAATTGAAAAGATTTAAATAAGGCAAATTAACTTAAATAAAAGTTAGATAATTATTTACTATTTGAACATAAATAGGAATATAAAATGGCTGAAAGACTTGATTATGAGGACATTCCTTATTATAAAAAACAGTTTGATGATTTAATTATAAATGTTTAAGGGTTAAGATAGATACAGTAGGAGAAACAGTTAAACAAGAATTTCCAGATACAGAGTTTTATGATTATACCCCAGACTCACTTTTGTTTAGTCCAATTAGTAATAGGCATGATAGGCAACATTCTGATAGACAGGAAGTGTTGAGGCCGAGAACGTCAACATGAAACCTTTGAAGAGGTCTAATCCGGAGACTATACAGGGAAGCTATAGCTTATATACAAGCGAAGAGCAACCCTCGGGGGTGCCCAGTGGACAAGTTGTCTATCACAACAAAGAAGCTGGCCCTCACGAACCATATAGGTATGAGAACCGGACAAAGGATGAAGATAGTTTACATCATATAAGTACTCCACATTTTCAGGGGTATTCTGGGGGATCGGTTGATATGACTAGTAAAGACCTCAGAACCCCATATCAAGATCCGCGCAGTCATATTAATTTCGCGGAAACACCTGATAGAAAATACAGTATTTTAGACCCTTTTCAAAATCAATCTTTTAAGACGCAGACGGATTCAGGAAGGGACCGTGCTGGTTCCTTATTGAACAGGCCTGTTTCCTTGGAGATTCCGGGTGGTCTAGCTATATATAACAGCAAAGAAGCCAGATCTCCTTACGTTACAAATATACCGTCTCAGGGTTCAACTTTGGCTCAATTTTTTAACAGTTTTAATTAATTTTTTTACCTAACATTCAAAATTGAAGAAAGGAAACAACTTTATGGTACAATTTCACATACGATATCTCCAATCATGGATCCCGAAGGATATAACAATTTACCGAGGTTTTTCCTCTTGCACATGTACTCTTTACACACTTTCGAACTGCACACACAGGATATCACGACTCAAAATCTCATGCTCTTTTCGAGCAATCTAGGTAAAATACCTAATGCAACTTCCATTATGGTATGAACTTAGGTTCATTATTAAAGACGGGACCTGTAGAAGTTTAATTTCGACTGTTATTTGTTGCCACATCTAGTTTTTATGAAAATAATATACATTCGATAAAGGTTATAAAATGTTAAGACGAAGAAAAGAAAGACAAAAGTTATTTATAAAATATGGTAACATGACGAAAAACAAGAATTATTCATACCTTTGGATAAAATATCCAGTTCAACATCTTCAGTATCAGCATCAATAGTATTTTTCCTGTAATAACATAATAAAGCAATTTACACAAAAACATTTCATCGTATATTAGATCCTGCTATTGGAAAATGTTCAAGTCAAGAAAATAAACGACCATTGTCGCACTTGACTTTCTCAAAATAAACATGATAGGTAACAAGAGATTTTTTTTTTCAATTTTTCATCTTTTCTAAAAATATTTATAACTGAACAAAAGTAAGCGAGAGTATTCAAATTTCCAGTTGTTAGACTTGTTTGATATGAAATTTATCAAATAATGTTTAACCTCAATGTTGTATATGTTTGAATTTGAAACCACAGAAAAACGGAAAGGCTTCTAAACATATTGCATCGAGTACATGTCCCTAGCGCTGGAGTTTGCCTTCTATTTCGATTTGTATGGATTTAATACTTCTTGCACTATATTTGGATCTGGATATTCATATGGTTTGGATATAACGGCAATAGTGACTAATCACTCCTAGAACATAGCATATTAAAGTTCACCATAACTTTGCAAACAATCTTTATCAAAAATGAACTTATTTAAAATAAATTATTATCAGTAATTACCGAGCTCTCTGTTTATTTTTGCGAAAAAAACTGAATACGCACTAATATCTATGATAAAAGGAACGAGTGTTCCTATAGTTAACGGATGCTTTTTGATGGGGCTTGCCTTTGGTCAATTCATACATGTATGGTGTATATATTTCACAAATAGTTCGGTTTGCCCGTATTTGCACTAAAATGTCCCAATTTAATAATCCCAACCTGAATTTTAATAATTAACTTTTGCAGTAGGGATACAGATACCACAGGCTTCTCAAGATTTTCGCAAAATTTTGTTACAATTGATTATATAAAAAATACGGCTTCAAATATAGAAGTTTGACACAAGGTATATCACATCCTATATTCTATGGAATCATTACACATTATGCCTATAAACTAAAAATGGTTATGAAAATCTTACTGTTAAGCTTATTAATCCATCACAAAATCATATATTGTGCACATATATAAATGTATGCGTGTGAGGTCCACGTGCCCAATCAGCGGTCACACTTATTGATTTTTCACAGTAGAGAGATGTAGATGTTGATTTAATCACTGAATGTTGCCATTCCAATGGGGACCAACTGTGCATCCCTTCTCGCCGATTTATTCCTTTATTCGCATGAAGGTGACTTCATACAGAGCCTTCTACATAGAAAAGAGAAAAAGTTGGCTTAATCTTTTAGTTTCACGTTCCGCTATATAGATGATGTCCTTTCACTGAATAACTTTAAATTTGGTGACTTTGTTGACCTCATATATCCCATTGAACTTGAAATCAAAGATACTAGAGAAACAGAAAGGTCTGCTTCTTACCTACCTTTACACCTAAAAACTGACAATGAGGGCGGGTTAAAAACAAAACTTAACGACAAGAGAGATGACTTTGATTTTCCGATTGTTAACTTTCCGTTCATGTCTAACAACATTCCAGCCGCACTTGCATACGGAGTGCATATATTGATAGAGGGTTGCAGCTGACTAGAAAGCTACTGAGCCAAGGGTTTCTCAGGGAATGATTAGAGTCATCACTCC
>JAULBM010316080.1:0-13817 GCA_032357055.1 Geukensia granosissima | reverse complement strand
TCTTATACTTTATTTCGATTTACATGTACAAAGCAGGCTTATTTCGTGTTTTTATATATTATAAGGCAAGAAGTATTTAATTTTCCAGAAATAAGAATTGTAACTTGAATTGAATATTTCAGTATGTTAATTCATATCTGCTAAGCAGATACATAATTTCTTATTGCACAGACAGTGCAAGAACTTAGCTTTTGTTTCTGGGAAATTTAAGCTCACAAAGATGACAAACACAATTTCACGGCTTCATAGTTTTATATTCAACACATCAGTTACAGATACAATGACGGTGAACTCCTAGCAAACAAGAACAATAAAACTAATATATTGACCATGCGAAACTACTTCAATACATCCCGCCCCACTACAACAAATCCCATTTGTTTCCGATGGTCAGTATTTTAGACTATTGGGCAAAATGTTCATGAAAAAAACAAAACACAGAAAATATCACTCTCAATACAATCAAACATTTCCAACATAATTCAGTTTCCAATGAAGTATTGCCAACAGAGACCAGTGGCGTTTTTAATATAGAATAGGTAATTTCTGGTATGTATATACTTCGAATGTAAAGTTCTGCAGAAATCTTTTACTTGCTATTCACCAAAGTCATGGCAACCAAGCATATTGTTCAATATCAATGTCTTACACTTTCAAACACAAAAAATGCTGACACCATTCTTTCAACAGTACAGACGAGTTAATATTCACATACAGTGTTAAAACAGAAAAATCTCTCAACAGTACAAAGAAGTTGAGACAGTAAATTTATATTTAGGAACCTTTGAGCGACGATTATCAAACAAAACAAAACAAAACAAAGAAAAACCCAAATTTTCCCCAAAATAAACTATACATAATTTATACGAAAATATAAACGATTGCTCCATTGTCAGTCTGTCGTTCCAATATGTACACGCCATGCTTAGTTAATTAAGAGAGTAGCGAACTTTTCCCTTGAGGGAAGTTGCATATTTTTAAATTCAACACATAAGTTACAGAAAAAATGACGGTGAACTCCCAATTATACGCAACAAACAAGAACAATAACTCTTATATACTGACCATCACTCGTCGCAACTCCGGTCGAGTCCGTACCCTTTTCATACCTCGTCTGTATAACGTCAGCTGCCATTGAAACTACTTTCGGAAATCTTCTATGTAAAGGTATTTAAAGATGCCGTTCTTCTATGTGGAGGTATTTAATGTTGCCATTTTGATAACTTTTTAATGAAGTGGCAGGTCTTCCTTCTTTCGGTCGCCGCATCACAATGTATTGGCGTAACTACATATCACCAATCGTCACACATCCAAGGTTTGATGTAGGGTACCGGAATCAGCCGAGGATGGCTGAATGTACTGACCATGCCAAACTACGACATTACAAATGGAGTATGATCTCTATGACCCAAATGAGCAATAAAATATTTTAATCCCTGTCTTTAAAGTGACTTCATTTTATTGTGATATATGAACAAAATTAAAAAAAAATATTGAAATATGAAAAAGGAGATGTGGCATGATTGTCCATGAGAAGGCGTCTACCAAATGACAGTCTACTTTAACTTTTACAGGTCCCATTATGGCCTTATTGTAATTGCATTTAATGTTCAAAATTAGACCAGAAGCGTAAAAGGTTTTGATAAGAAATGTCTTAAAAACGCGATACATGTTTTTTTTTTTAACTTGTATTCATTTCAAGAGTTCAAATCTATTTGATCAAACATTTTTTTCGAGTTCATAACCTAATAAATTATATATATACATATATTTATAACAGTTACCCGCTTATAAGATAATACAAATATAATTCAGACAGATAATTAAATATTTGTTCACAATCCACACACAATATAAAAAGTTTAAAATACAGTGATTGAAAACCAAATTCACCTTTGATTGTTGTTTAAATAAAAGTATATCATGCATACTCAGGACCAAAGCAAGTTATCAAACAATAAATCATTAAAGGGACTAGCTGGGACTAGGCCGGAGAAATTAATAGTCACAGGATGCAAAATTTGTGATGTTTGGGTAGGTGCGGGGAATTACGCCTAAGAACTGGTAATCTACGAACCATTCATTACGAGCTGTTTCAGAGGGATCTTAAAAGTGCCGAGAGTGTGGTATTTTCATAAAACGGGGCACGGTGGTAACGTTTCCGTTCGAAATGGGTTGAGAATGTATACATCCCTTTAGGAGGGATTCTACCTAGGGATCCTGGCTGTGAAACTGAGCAACCAATTTCTTAACGCCCGGCTACACTCGGGTTGGATGAGTAATTATTATACATCCCGCTCAATCAACGGACTACCTGCAGGCGGAGAAACCGAACGGCCTATTTGTTTACGCCGACCGCCCTTGGGAGGTATCACCATTTGAATCGAGGTGATAAAAAAATGGCTTTAGCCGTGATCAGCATAGTTGAATTTGAAGTTTGGAAAAGCAATTTAAAGCAAAATAGTTTTTGTCGAATCTGCCACTGACATAAATATCATTAAATATAACAAAAAGAAGAATGATACGAATTATCTTCTCAGATAACATTCCCTTTTAAGTCTAGAGTAGAAAGTAAAACCGGCCAATCGACATAATTTGATATGATTGGATGTACAATCCAGTTAGGATATGCTTGACACGAGACAAAGAAAAGAGGAAGACTCAAAAGATCGTAAATCCTTTTAGTGTAAGAAGTTAACGAAAAAATGCAAATGCATTTCAAATCAAAGAAAATGAATATTAACGAAAAAAAAATTTGCATTTGAACATTTATCTAACCTATTTGTGTGCTGATCCGATAAGTTTAACCGGTAATTGCAGTTTTATTTATGGAGGTAACAGAAATTACGTAACATGGCAAGCTAATCTGCTAAATATCTAAACTTGTAAGGAAATAGATTGTAAGCTAGTGGTCTTGATGATTTGTCATATTTGACACAGATACCAGAGAACAATATTTTAGCTGATTGCTGCTGTCAAACGGGGAAATTTTAGCAATATTCAGAAAAAACAAATCAACAAACAGAAAATTGTTTTTAGCGCTGATTGGAGGAAAGGTCGTAATTGTATCTTATAAAGTTGGAAGTTGGTGCTTATTGGATAGGGGCGGATATTTAGCATGTGCAACTGGCCAGATACTGACAATTAACACATAACGAGCTATCGCGAAGAGATCTTGAACCTGTTGGGAACGCACCATTTATTGAAACACAGGGCACGAAGGTTTTGTCCACACCTAAGACGTTGGCTGAGAATTTATCCATCACTCATTACTAACGAACGTCCCAATAAGATGTCTCTTGGTCTAAACCGAGCAACTTATTTTAACCCCGGCTATTATAAAAATGGTCAAATATTTGTACATCCCTCCTAATCAACGGATAACACTTTGACATTGACATTTGGTGAAAAAAAACCGAGAGGGAATTTTCAACAACCTGGCCGCTCGCTGGGTGTACATTATGGAATATGTGACATAACTGCCCAAGACTGTCAAACAATTAAAAGTTTCATTTGTTAATGAAGTAAAAAACATAATAATTGTAAATAATATCAGTTTAATCAATTTTTGAGGTAGTTTCATGTACAAATTTAACGATGAGGCATAATGTAGTATAAAATGATTTCAGGAGACAGTATGGTATGGATGAAAGTGACAATCGCAAAATATAAAACTGCCACATAATGGTATTATCTAGACATCTGTTGCTGCATGTGAATGATCTTGTGTTTTTTATATAAATATTTGGACAGCTCAATCTGCATTCGTCGAGTCCTGTAGGGGAATAAAGTATTAATTTCGTTAATACTGATTCCGAGTAGTTTGGAAGACAATTATTTTCCTTCTTTTTTAATTATGGAAAACTAAATCTTGAAAGAATCAGATTTAACAATACCCGATTTTACTCTCACAAAATCAGGTAATAGCCAACATATATGTAGTGTATCCCCGCAAGATCAAGATTGAGAATTAGTTCTTAGAGTGAGTTTGTTATAAAATTTCCATCATCTTGTTATTCTGTCGGTTACTAAGTTTAAATGATTCCATGTTTGATAGCAAAGTACATGTAAGTCTATTAAAACACTTTCATTAATACTGGTTTTATTTTCCTTTGGGGGGTATAAATTATCTCGAACAGGGGGTAAAAGTCTCAAGATAGATGGTATGGTACTGCTCACGTTACTAGGCTGTAGCTAGCTTAATATTGTTCCTGCACAAGAAGCCAATGGTTTCACGTGCTTGTAACAGGAGGATAGGGTATCCACTACCGGCACGTGTAGCAGCAGTACATCACCCTAAATTCGATTAATGGTATACCTGATAGCACCACCGTCTCCTCTGAAGATGAACTCCGAGAACCTCTAATTTATCAGACAAATCCAGCGGGAAGGAAAACTACCATGTACAATACAAGGAATGAAGCCCTCTCTTTATTTTCAGGGTTTTAGAACTTGAAGTAATTGAAAATTTTTTAAAGCAATATGTAAAATTTTAAAATTACAAAATTTAATTGAAATGTAAAGGGATTTTTGTTGTATGTTTACATGTTGAAACCATGTAATCGTCGGAAAACGTTACCTAAGCAAAACAACGATATAAAATATACTCAATTCATATCACAGGGATGCCCAATGGCTGTTTGTCAATGTAATCGTTTTCTTTCACATTTAAACAAAATCGCGCTGTTTTCACTTTCCATTTTTTAATAATCCATCATTTCTGCAATAAAGAGCTAGTTTGATTGTTTTTTAGGGATGATTCGAGAGAATCTTTCAACATTTTAATAAACTGACCAAAAATCTATATACAAATGAGGGTCGTTTATTTTAAAACATAACAGTCAATGAATTACATATTGAAACCAAATATCGATTGATTGATTGTTGGTTGCTTAACGTCCAGTAGCAAATATATTCATAACGAGAACAAGTACAACAATTATCAGTATGGAATAAGGGGTGGGACACAACAGGGCAACGCTTTTTGACTGCCACTGGAAACTAGAGGCTCAGGAGGCTGAGCCTTTATCGCTCACCTGCTATTTGGCAAAGAAGTTTCAGATGAGAAGATTTTTAATGAATCAGCCAATCAGAAACAAGATTTGTCTGGAAGCCTTGTTTTTGTCCCATTGGGATGAAATGGGGAAACTTTGTAAAGGATGCTCTACATCAAATATTAATCAATTTCACCATGCAGTTTTAGCCAATCAGAAACAAGAATCGTCAATGGTGGCCATGTTTTTTTTCTGCTCATGACGAAATGTGGAAATTTTATATTTATAAAGGACCTTTCATAGATACTCAATACAAAATATTAATCCGTTTGGCCAATCGGTTTCAGATGAGAAGATTTTTAATGTATAAGCCAATCAGAAACAAGAATAATCCATGGCGGCCATGTTTTTTGTACGATCCAGATAAAATAAGGAAATTTTATAAAGGACCTTCCAAAGATGCTCCATACCAAATATTAATCCATTTGGCCAAGCGGTTTCAGTGGAGATTTTAAATGTATCACCCAAAAAGAAACACTCATTGTCTATGGTGGTTTTTTTTTTTATTTGATTGGGATGAAATGAGGAAATTTTATAAAGGACCTTCCATAGATGCTCCATACCAAATATAATCCATTTGGCCAAGCAGTTTCAGAGGAGATAATTTTTAGCATAAGCCAATCATAAACAAGAATCATCCATGGCGGCCATGTTTTTTGTATGATATTGATGAAACGAGTAAACTTAAAAAAAGACCTTCCATAGATGCTCCATACCAAATTTTAATCCATTTGGTCAAGCCATGTTTTTTTTTCTGATCGGGAAGAAATAAGGAAACTTTATAAATTTGGCAAAGCGGTTTCAGAGGAGTTAATGAAAAGGTGAAAAGGACAACAGAAGAAGGACGATGGATGTCAAGTGATGACTAAAGCTCACATGGCTTTTGGCCAGGTGAGCTAAAAATATTTTAACAACTCACACAGAAAAAATCTCAACCTAACTACACCTTGATTGGTACAACTTACAAAAATTACATATCAGAAGCTTTTTATAAACAGCATAATGCTTGATGTTGGTGATGCAGTAACCAAGGAATTAGTGATTCTGTAAACATGGTTTTGATTTTATTGATTATACATCATCAAAGACTTACCTCTCCTTCCCTAGAATGGTAAAAACAACAATAGTATAGTGTTGTTATCACAGACATGTTAAGAATGGAAGCTTTACGAGGATACTGCTTAAACATCATCACAGTTCCACTCATTTCTGCTTTTTTGTCCGAGTCCTGAAAAAATGGGAATGTTGTTTGATGTAAGCATTATAACAATGAAAACTATTTTCAATTTAATTATATATACAAGATGACTATAAAAATCTGAGATGTGGCATAATTGTCCATGAGACACCAATTGATGGTTAAAATTAAACTTCTACATGTCCCATTACCGGCTTTCAATAATTAACCAGAGTCAACACCATAACAGAGGCTGTAGAAGGCCCCCAAAAATACAAAATTTGAAACTATCTATAAAACAAAATCAAACTAATTTATTGAAAAAATGTTAAACCAATAACAATAAATGATTATTTAAAAAACAACAACCACTGTACTACAAGTTCCTGGTATAGGACAAATACATTGAGTATGGGGGAGGTTCAACCAGTTTGTGAGTGCTCAACCCTCCCCATTACATGGGACAGTGGTGTGAATAAACAGCAATAAAAACACAGGTCTACAGTAACTCAAGGATGCTCACATTGTAATGTAGTTCTGTCATTCATGGATTATAAGAAATAAATGCACGCATCCAAGGAACCATGTCACTTGAAAGCCTAATACATTCCAGACATTGTTTAGAAGAAAATAAACATTTATGATTTTTTGTTAAATATTTTGCTGTGTTTTAAGTAGTGGGTACAGAAGTTGTTATTAACATTAAGTTTTCTTTCTACTATTCTAAATTAAAGTTCAATTAAACACATAAAATAAATGGAACACTCATGTTTTAATGTGTGAAATATCATATTATATAGTTTCATTCCTTTATAAGTACCATGAATATTTTCAAGATAGTTTCTTTTTACATAGATATAGATAGTACTTTATCAAATTAGCAACATGTATAAAAATGTATTTGATGGCATTTTTCCTTTTATAGAAAATATATTGAAATCATTTTATCTTCTTAAATTTTAACAACAAATATTTAACTTATTTCTTGTTTCCTAAAAAATAAGAATTTGATATTTGTTCTTGATAAAACTTACATTTTAGCCAAGTATACATACAAAATTATGTGGTTTCCTACTATGAGTGGTGTCCTTAATTCAGAAAGTATCCTTTGACATCATTAGAAGCAGGAATGAGTCTCCATCTTTCTAATAATTAAAAATATTCTGTATCTGACACAACAAATTACTTTTATTTATCAAAGCCGCTTTACACTTACTTCTATAGGTCTTTGTCTCTCTAACAATGATATATGTTCCTGTAACAGGGGTGTATCTGCTGCCAACTGTGGGTCAGCTGAGAAATGTGCTCTACAATATAAACAGACAGCAAAAATATATACTGTCATAAAGTCACCAGAATTGTGTGGAAACAAAATCAAATTTATTCTAGTGTACATAAAACAATTCTTCATTCAATTTTCAAAAGTAATATAAAGCTTTAAAAAGAATGACACCAGTAAGCAGAAAATCATGGACATTTTGCAGGTAACACTGATTTTTTGAAGCTGACAATGTTCAAATATATTGAGGCCAAAATAGAAACAAGTTTGAAAACAACTGCCTTGCACAGACACTATCATCTTGGTCATCATAGAATATGTCGTTAAAACTGATATTTAATTTTAGTAATAACTGAAATCATAACATCAAGCTTAAATAATAAAAACTATCTGACATTATCCATAATATAAAAGTATAGGAGGAAATTGTAAGCATCAAAGTGGAAATAAAAGGTCTTATCTAAGGTAATTCTATGTTTTGATTCTTTTTACCCCTTAAAGCACTGGGTTTTTTTTTGTCAGTGTCAGATTTTTGCTGGTTACATGTATATATGGAAAATCTCTATATGTGCAATAAATTTTGGAGATTAAAGGACAGTTCTTACCTTATAATTCTGATAAAAAATAAAATGCTTTCTAAAACAAACACAAGTAGTCCAACCGATTTAAAATAAATTAAATATAGTTCTGCATTGTAATTTTATATAAACAGTTTTGACTGAGGAACCAATCTCCCAAAGTACAAATTCTAGTCAATGCAGCCATAAAAGAAAATTATTTTATACAAAAACAACATTTTAAATATTGAAACAGATATTCGTTAAAGAGAACACTGCTGTTATGGTGAGATAGGGTCATTGGCCATTAATGAACTATGTACTGAATAAATATATCCAAAATGCATGCAAGAACAAGTTGTCCTCATGTTGTTGAGATTTTACCTGGACCACTTTCAACAATACTTCAGTCTATCACGACAGTCAGTTTTATTGGTAAAGAAACTGAAGTAACAGAGAGAACCATCAACCTTGAGCAGGTAACTGACAAACTTATCTCATGATTTGCTATGTACTTTATTTAGTAATTTAACTATACCTAAGTTTGGTTCCAATTGCTCAAAGAGTGGACAAGATGATCTATAAATAAATTTCTATGGCATTCTATGTTAAAGCAAGTTTAGCTGTGGCAGCCCTCGTTCTAAGATGGTGGGTGGAGATGCCATACAACCAGAGGCTCCCAGGAGGCTGTATCATCACCTGACTCCACACTGCTGGATTAGGACCACTGAGAGACCATTGTTGATGGTTGGGCAAGACTTCTGATCATAATTTTGTTAAAGGATTATCGAAAGACTATTCCATCAAAACTTGGTTGCAATCTGGTTAGCAGTTTATGATAAGAAAATTTTTAAGTGAATTTTCTATAGGTCATTTGTTAATGTTAGTTCAGCTGTTTTGTTCATTTTGGTTGGCAGGCAGGCACTGTTTTTGAAGAGGACCATCTAATTAGCCTTCCACCAAAGCTTGGTTGCAATTTCTGTAGTATTTTCTAAAAAGAATATTTCTCAATGACTTCCCTATAGGTCCTATGTTAAGCTATGTTCCTGGTTATTTTGATTTAGGACTATCTAAAAACCATATATCTGTAAATGTTTGGTTGCAATTGACTCCGTAGCTTCTGATTAGAAGATTTTTTAAGCACATTTCTCTATGCATCCTCTGTTAAACTAAGTCTGACTGTGGATTCATCTGGGATGAAGGGATGGAATTAGGAGAAGACCATTCCACCTATCTTTGGCTGCAATTGGCTCAGAACTGGTAGTTTCTGACACAAAGATTTATTTAAAATAACATTCCTTTTTTATTTCTTGATTGGTTGGTGGGGCATCCAGACATATCTTTGACAAAAGACCACCACAGGACCATTCTATCAAAGTTTTGTCCCAATTGGGCACTGGTTCAGAGTTGAAGAGTTTTTCATTATTGTTGATGATTGGCAGACAGATAGACAGTAATGAATAAAAATGAACTTAAAAGAGTCAAGCAGAGTTAAGGTTCAAATGGTCAAATGTTTTAGATTTTTTTTTT
This sequence comes from Geukensia granosissima, assembly GCA_032357055.1. Classification (NCBI taxonomy): domain Eukaryota; kingdom Metazoa; phylum Mollusca; class Bivalvia; order Mytilida; family Mytilidae; genus Geukensia; species Geukensia granosissima. The sequence goes on along the minus strand of JAULBM010316080.1, from coordinate 4,220 downwards.
TTTGATTGGGATTTTATGCCACTTTCAACAATATTTCAGTCATATGGTGGTGGTCAGTTTTACTGGTGGGAGAAGCCAGAGTACCTGGAGAGAACAACCGACCTTGGACAGGTAACTGACAAACCTTATGATGTGCGATGCGAGTTAAACCAACCCATTTTTGTATGGTACAATGTCTGGCGATAACTCATGCAGAATAGGTGATAGGCTACAGTGATCTGTACAGGTAAGTTCAAATCAACTACCTAGACCACTCGGCCACCCAGGCCCCCAAATGTTTTAGAAGAAAATTTCTTAAAAGGCTTTCATGTAAAAATAAGTTCAACTGCCATGGCCTTTTTAAAAACCAAATAGATCAAAACTCTTAGTTGAAGAATATTTTGAAAACTATATCACCATAACCTATAAAATATGTTAGCAACAAAGACTTGAAAAAAATAACATCAAGACTATGAACAACTGTAAGTGTGAAAGAGTATTAAAGACTCTTACTTTAAACATGTGTCTAGTGACCTTAGCTTGACACCTGCATCTGATATGGAAACTGCCTGTTTGTATTTCAGCATCTGAAAGTATAAGTAAGATTCATTCAAATTCCCCCAAAACTGATACAACCTATAAAAGACTACGTCTATTGGGTTTTTTTATTTACATTTTTATTATTTCAAGATGAAAAAACTTTGGAATAGTCATGAATTTTTGACAAATTGCAATCTCATACAGGATCTTTCCACAAAAAGTTTAACTGTGAAATAAAGAGTTATCTCCGATGTTGGGATTTTTATAGTCCATTCTATTTAAAATATTTCTCCCTTGAGAGGGCCAGAAATAAAATTCACAACTCTTTCAAATATCTTGATATTATTAATTAAAGGCTAAGAATACTGAGCCTGTATTGCAAACCTGACATTGGTCCAATCAGAAACAAAAATTAAATGGCCAATGTATGCTGGAAAGATACAGTTTACCCTTTTCCAACATGGTTAATTCTTATATTTTTATACTCTATGTCAGAATTTGTTGGAACGGCTAAAAACATTATGAAAGAAAAACTGTCTGCCGTATTCTTATAAAATAATGTTTATTTTGTAGATTGAAAAAAGTGAAAGTAACTTGCAATAATACTTTTTAGCAATCACAATGAATTTGAAGCTGCGCCGAGTTTTAAATTCTTTACGGGGGTTTTGCATTGTAAATTCAGCCATTTGTATGCCGGAAGTGGCTCTTTGCAGTCGCTAGCATGAGACCGGGAGTACACATTGTCAACGCTGCGTAATAATTAAGTAATTGAACTAGAATAAGATAACTTGCAAAAATTGTTTGAGGTGCACCTGAATGGAAATTTAAGAGTGATTCTTCTTATATGAATCCCAAGAGAAGGTCGGAAAAAAGAAATGTGCGCATATTTTTTAATTACCTTATCTAGGTCAAACTTAAGCGCTCCCGCCCAAAACGAAGATGGCCGACCCTCAATGTTAAATCTCCGTAGAGAAATTCAGGGGCAGATAATAGTACGTAAAACGTTATTTCATAGCGTAAACCATAAACCGTTAACTGTGGGATAATTCTTTCTTTTGATTAAAAATAAATACAAAGGCAGTAACGCACAAATAATTTTATAAAGCTCGAAAATCACACTCCACAAAAGCCTGACATAGAGTATAGTCAATTTCGAGGAATAAATCTAGGTATGAAGCATATTTTGTTCAGTCTGTGGTCTTCTTAATTTATAGTTCGCTGGGATTTATTCGAGATGCTCACTGAACGTAGGTTTATTCGATAACAAAACATCATCAATATAGCGAAAGTTAAATTAGCCGATCTGGTCAATTTGGTTTTGGTTTTTTCGCAGGAGTCCCCGAATGAATTCTGCTTCATATGAGTACAAAAAAGAGGCGCACAATTTGTGCCCATTGGAATGCGAAAGGTCTTTGAAAAACTCGCTCGCCAAAATTCTACAAAAATGTTGACAATCAGAAATCCAACATTTTTTTTATATCACTTTCACTGTATTTATTAAAACAAGCGGTTTGTTCTTTTAGAAAGTAAGACATCTTTTTACCTAAAACCAAACATTTAATTCTTGGATTTCCATTTTGTTTTACAGGACAGATGTATCAATTTCTTAAGACAGTCTTTAAGTTGTGAATGCAGAATTGTGGTAAAAAGGGTTGAAAAGTCAAATGTCTGAATACTTGTACAAAATTTTAAAGAATCGGATTTGAGGTTTTATAGCAGATCTTTTGATTTTTTTTATATCCACATTTGATTAACACCGCTTGTGGAGTACGCTTTATCGGCCTTGACTGTTGACAGTACAGTTGAAAGTAATTTCGAAAGAGGCTTGGTTGAGCACCTGGATGAACCTGCTATATATCATTCTTTATATGGACACTGGTGTAGTTTTGGTATCGATAATAAAGAAGCCAGATCCGACTAGTCTTTGGTGTTAACACCAAACGAATACAGAACCGACATTTGGTTAACAAGGATCTCTTCTTTAGAAAGTGTAGTAGGTGTAAATGTTGAATTATCAGATGTATCGTTGATACCAAGCTTTTTGTCAAGCAATCAAGGTAGTGTTTTACAAACAAATACAATTTTATTTGAGGCTTTATCGGTTGGAACAACAACGAATTTTTCATGGATGGCGGACAAGTCCCTCGAAACAGAAGGGTGAGAGCTGAAGGAGTTTTAGTGCTCATCAAACCTTTTATTTTTTATCCGAATCTAAATGAATGATCTGACAGTCTTGACCCTTACCGAGTTGGTGTCAACCTCTACATTTTCTCGCTTCGCCCAAAACTCGCCAAACATTCACAACTTTGGTAAACTTGAATTTTATCAGTTTTCATTGTACGCCGCATATTTGACAATCGACACGGCAACTTTTTTATCATGCAAGTAAATAGAATTACCATAGAGTAATAAATAGATCTGCTTTAAAACAACAAATCACAAAAGAACCGAATACCGCAGAAACATACAGTCAAATAATCATTCCTTTCTACTCAAGTCCTATGTTTCACGTTAAACATTAAACATTTACCGATCACGTTTTACAAGTAATATGAGTATAAACGTTTACTCATAATATGTTCGTTGTTAGTGAAAGATTAGTTTAGCTTGAGGGGATACAAAACTCAAACGACATAGTCACAAATCATCTGCTCAGCTCGAAAAAGTGAGTAACCATTTACTGTAATTACTTTAAGGAGTGGTAAACGTCGTCCTAGTCGGGCAGATAGACGGGTGTCGGCTTGCTTAAATGTGCTGAAAATAGCCAGCTGAATCAACGCGCCAGCATAAACTAATGTGTAAATGGAGTCTCGTCGTCATGAAATATTTACTTTGATATGAAGTCTGCATACCTTCAAGTAGACTAAGAACAACACAAGCTACTTTCTACTTTTATACTTTTACCATTGGACGTCAGGGACTTTTTAAATTCCACTGGATGACATTTGAATAAGCAAACATATCTGCCGTTTATTGAAAGCTTATGGCAGAATGTGGGCGATTTATATATCAGTTTCTTCATCGACCTTTATTCAAGAACTTAATAACCTGAGAAAATTAGAAACACTAAATCAGGAGAGTGCTCAAACTTCCAAAACTACATTTCTGGATACTACCACATCATTAGTAAATGGATTTAGCTTACATTTATATATCTGTAATGAATCATTCTGGCAAACATAAATACATTTTTCCCAAAAGCTATCATCCAAAACATTACACTAAAAGTATTCCCTACTGCCAGGCTATAAGAACAAAACGGTTTGTACAAACAACAATACTATCGTAAATTAAATTGATTACAATTTAGAACTTTGCGGTCTCTAAGTCAATCGAGAGTACAGAGAAGGAAATATTCATAAAGATTTTTCTCGTCCGAGAGGAAATATCAGGAGGAAGTGTTACAGAAGTCCCATTCGTGTTGACCATCCAGCTTTAAAAAGTCGTGCATGTCATCGGGGAAAACTGTGAATCAATTAAAAAATTTTGAAAGTTTTTAATTATCTGCTCAGATACTCTTATGCTTGTTTTCTGGTGTCATATGGTATTTTGACCCCCATGGAAAACTGACCCCGGGGTCATTTTTTTGCCATGGAAAAGTGACCCCTCATGGAAAATTGACCGCCCTGTATGGTATTATGACCCCCCATTGGATATTAACCCCCCTCAAATGCTTGATAAAAAGTCTTCTATTTAGTATT
>JAULBM010316069.1:0-13818 GCA_032357055.1 Geukensia granosissima | reverse complement strand
AGTTTTCGAAAAAGAGTAGGTTAATGCCGCTACAAAAGTCTAAATTTTCAGTCCCTACCCATCACACCTTTTTTCCAGTGGCAGTCAAAAACCGTTGCCCTGTTGTGTCCCATTCCGCCCCTTTTTAGATATTGATTATTGTTGAACTTGTTCTCGTCCTGAATATGCATGAAATATTTTCCACAGGACGTAAAGCAACCAATAATCAATCAATTAAAAGCTCCCATTAAATAGAAAATATCACGACTCGATTATATATAAAATCACAAACATCAAATATTGTTTAGACCAACGAAAACTTGACTAGCACCGTTAAGGATGTGTTTGTTAAGATAAAAAGTTTTCAATTTCATTAAAGAAAATTTATTATGCATCAAAAAACATTTATACTGTGCTACAAATTCGTTGATCGAAAAAATATATTGAATAAATGTGGTCTATATGATGTCAAGGAATGAGCTTCAAACATTTTAAATCACATAATTTTACTTTTGTGATTAAGCCACCATTTTGCGCATTTATGCAGTGTGTTTAACTAACTGTAAATAAAAAAAAAACATATTTTGTCTCGTCCCAATGAAATTGGGCATGTCACATCCTTAGATTAATGTTTATGTTATTAATTTTTGATGGTTATTTTAGTTTCTTTTCTTTATTTCCTTTTCATTTTTGTCAAGGACCATTTATATCTTTTTTCTTTTATGATATTTAAAGATCAATACATGTATGTAGTGTTAAATGACCTAACTTCCAAAAATACATGAAGATTTTGGGAAAAGTATTTATACGCAGGAATACGTGTTTTTACACGCATTTATTTAATCAAGCGTGTTTTTGTTATTCATACGCTGTTTGCACATGCTTTTAACATGCATGTGATTAAAACTTGCATGTGAAAAAAAGAAAGCGAAAATACCATAGGGGCAGACAGAAATCGTTAAGTCAGAAGACAGACTAGACCATTGCAAACAAAATGAAAGGAAAGACAAACATAGAACACACGACACAACAGTGAAAACTGAAGCTTGAGTAACACGAACACTACAAAAGCTAGGCTGTTTTATGCATATGAAATTTTTTTACATACATACAGTTTTGTGTAATATTTATTAGAGACTTGTTTTTCTTCTGACTGGAATATTTCAGATATGATTATAAATAAGAAAACTTTGTGGAGATAAGCAATATTTGCCCAGTCATTCAAGGTCTATTCTGTGTTTCTTTAATGGTTTCATGTTATGGACGATAAAATCATTCTCAATTCCATTTTCTTGAACAAGAACCTCTATTTCACCCTGTTCCGTTTCCTTGTCAGGATCTATGGTAATATTTTGGGACTCTTTAATCATCTTGGATTGTATCCGTTGGATTTTATATTTCTGAAATTATAAGTTCAATGTGTGATGAAAAAATGTTTGTTTCTGGAGTGGTTTCATCAGTTGGCACAGATGCTATGTATTTCGATTTGGGTCTTTGTTTGTTTTTTTATGTTACACTTTTGTATATTGTGCTTTTCTGTCGTGAGTCTTCTTTGTATTTTTAACTAGTTTGAAATGACTATTGACTTGTTCTTTCCTCCTTTTTTCTCTTTACCTTACACTTTGTATGGGTTATTCGTGTATGATAGTTATGGAATTCTAAATAAATAAGTATAATTCATAAAATACCAAATGAATAATATTCAATAATATTCATTTAAGACATGTCAAGGCGGTCTCTGTTTTCACAACCTTGGAAATATAACTGCTATATTCGCCACTCATCGTTTATGTAATTTATAGTTAAGCTTACATCTTTGTGTACTATACCAAAACGTAGTCGACGCCGTAACGACCTAGGAAGATACGGAAACATAACATCAAATACTGGACATATCAATCTAGCATCTAAAGACTTTGGATCTGTTTAACCTGTAATGTACAAAAGTTAGATAGAAAGCTTTTAAATACAAACTAAAGTAATGTTTACGTTTAACTAGGAAGAACGACATGACAAAGTGTTAGTCGGGGACTGACATTAAGTTTTGGTACAGTCTTAAAAATCGCACTGATATCAGGATCGTGTTACAAAGGACACACAGCGACAATATTATCAGTGCAATGTAAGAAAATCAATATATTACTTCCTTTTCAATCCAATATCATTTTGATACACTGGCTATCAAAAAGTAATCTCGTTATTTATTTTAACCATATAGATCGGCACGGACGTCACTTTTAAACCGTCCCTGTCCGCACTTGCGCAACTCAAGACAATCCAGCAGAACAGATTAAAGATACATAAGACACTAGTCATGCTATTATTAAATACAAGGGACCTGAAACATAAAGATAGACACAAGCGGCCTTAGAATAAAAAGAGAAAACCGTGGAGGATACTGTTACCGTCTGAGGTAACTGTGTGATAAAGTACTAGTAATCAAGACTACAACTCCAAATCTGATTAAAGAAAGTTCATCATCCCGATGAAGAAATCAGGCAACATGTTTGATGTAAAATCGGTTTCTACGTGTTAAGATCCGTCCGTCCTAATGTGGGAAACTGACGATCAAGATCATGTTGACCAAAAAAATTGCATAGAAAAAATCCACTAGCAGACAACGGCATGTTTGAAGTCAATTGGCTAGGACAAAGATGTCTTTATCTGAGAAATTTATTGAATACCGGAAAACAACGTTGTGATGTAGTGGATTACACTGCTAGGAACGAAAATCACTTGCCTGTTGCAAAGCTGACGATCAGACCGATAACTATAACAATGGCTGGTGCTATCAGCATATACCAAGCAAAAGACAGCTCATACAATGGAAAGCCGGTGCTACTAACATAAAAAATATTAAATATACTATAATATAAAGAATATATATATAAATAAGACAATATACATGTATAATGTTCATAGTTATTCTTAGAAAACACAGAAAAAAGAGAATAGTTAAGTTGACTGCCGAGAAAAAAGGTCCGAATTCCCCCGAACAAGTCCATATCCAATGAAATATGTTTATTTGCAAAGCAAACAATTCTCATTGCAATCAACAGGAAGAAAATCAAAAGCATGATATTAATTATAGAGATTTTATTGGGACATTCAAGATTCCTGGAACATTATTTGATAAATATAACGTCTTTAAACCATAAGAAAATATTATCACTCTATGACAGGTACGATTCGAGAAAACGGTTGCTCTGCCAATTACCCTATTTTAATGGGAATATGCAGACACCATTAACATCCAAAACAGACAAAGAATAAGGAGATTAAGTAAATTTTATTTATATGCATACCATAGACCACATTAAATTGACGTGTTTCAATTGCATATGCAAGATATTTTGTGACTTTGGTTCAATAATTTAATTAATGTTTTTGGATTAACCAGTTTTAATTGGGGTTTTCTTTATCATCATTATAATACTTTTCGAACATGATGCACATATCATAACAAAAGATATGTTAAAGTATGCCTAGTGAACTTAGATACTCTAGTTAAAACAAGTTTATACTCAACACTTTTCAGTTACTAGTATACCAAACACAGCGATGTTTATCTGTTGGGTGTTATACTTTAATCAGGTTACATGTAATTATGAAAATACAGGTTAAGTAATATTAAATTAATACGGTGAATTTTGATAAGCTAAATATTTAAAACACCTGAATTACAAAAAACACATATAAAATAAACGAAAACACATGGAAAAAGAAGATACTTCTCTAATGTGTGCTCGGTTACTAGAAGCAAGCTTAGAGTGACATTCCCGAAGATAAAACATCAAGCCTCTCAACACGAGACGTCATCAAACACAGTTTGTCCGACAATTTGATACTGTGCTTTCAATAAAGAATGGATGCAATGCCATATTGTGTAGGGAAGGGACAATTTATAAATTTCTGTACCAACAAAAACAAGTTTTAATGTTCTGACTACAACGTCAACCATATACCCTTGGTGGATAATTCACGATGAGATCCAAAATATAGGAAGTCCAAAATCCAAACAGTATAATACATGTGCAAACAAATCGAAATAGTAATTATTCAATAGTATTGAAATTTTGGGACACTTTATTCTGCAAGAATCCCTGTATTTCTATAAAAATTTTAACATCATTTGGTCGAAGTAGAACTATTTATTTGTAATATTTAAAAGAAAGAATATGGAATATATCCCAGAAAGACACAATCCACAGAATTTCTGGATTGTGCACTACATAACTTCTCGTTAAAATGTTGCCTAAGTTCACTAGATTTCCTTGCATTGTATTTCTTTCTTTTATCAAACAGATTTTTGACAAAATAGAAAACAACGATTGAAAATGCCTAAATTTCCCTGCATACGAAGCGCTTTCCTGGATTAACCTTCATCAGGTACGTTCGGGACCAATATTGGAAAAACGGAAAATATGTGCAGGCGCGCGAAGAGCATCCCTACCGTAAAACACTAGTTTTGTTATAAGACTGATCGGATAAAATAACTTGATAAAGACTTTAATTAATAAGAATTAACAATGTTTGAAACTGTATCATTTCAACAAGCATTCCAGTTACACCTTTTATGTTAAGACATATATAGTGATTGTAAAATAATAAAGCACTTGTTCTTCTTTTCAGATTATAGGAAACTTCTTTATGTTTACATCCAATTCTTCTGGCACCAACACACAAAAATATAAAGCAATAAAGCAAACTCGATATTCTAGTGCATAAAGTAGTCAGGGTGACCCATGACATCAAATATTTTTTGATTTTGCGGCTAAAAGCATCAACTCGAAATCAAGATCTGGGGAAAAAGAAATTAGACATCAGGCAAATACTACGGTTTCATAAATTTCATATAACCCCATAACCAGTAAATTGTCTTTCGAGATTGGGATTGTCAAGATACTGGATAGAGGAGGCACTCATGTCGGGGGTTGGCATATTGCAATACGGCATGACTAGACGTGGACCATAGTGGAAAACGTATTTGGACGCTCAATGTACGTAAAAGGTTCCTTGTGTAGTTTTCGAAAAAGGAAGGGCTATTGCCACTAAAAAAGGCTAATTTGTTCGTCACTTCCATCACTCCATTTTTCTAGAGGAAAAAATCGAAGTATAACGTAATGTATAAGATTACAGTGTTGGCAGAACTATACAAAAAACCAAAAAAGAGGCGAGTAAGATTAAATAATCATTTTTATTCATAAATGACCCTATACCAATCCATAACATGATTGCTATGCTGAAGAAGGTCTTGGTAACCCCCCCCCCCCCTAAGACAACAGATTCACTTGAAATACTTGTGACCAACTAAAACAATAGGGAGGTATATATGAATATATAATTTGATGATAATTATACTTTCCTCTTTTCGTAATAAAACTTTCTGTATATCTTTAAATGCAATCTCTGATATTCATTTTGCCTGAGTCAATCCAGGTCGTACTATGTTCGAAGAACAATAATTTTTCAAAACAATATTTGAAAATTGGGCTTTATCCAAATATGGCTGGGCACTGCAGCGGACTCCAGGGCTCGACCCACAGAGCTGAGCCAGCGCGAACCCCAGGTGGCGGATAGGGGAGGTACTCTCGTTAGGGGGCTGCCAGGTTATAATACGGAAAGCCTGGCAATGGACCATAGTGGGTGACGTGTTTGGAGAGAGCCACGCTCATTGCAAGTAAAAGACACCTTTTGTAGTTTTCGAAAAAGAGAAGGCTTATGCCGCTACAAAAGGCTAAATTTCAGTCCCTACCTATCACTCCCTTTTTCCATTGGCCGTCAAAAACCGTTGCTCTGTTGAGTCCCATCCCTCCCCTTTTTCGATATTGATAATTGTTGAACTTGTTCTCGTCCTGAATATGCATGAAATATTTGCCACTTGACGTAAAGCAACCAACAATCAATCAATCAATTTATCCAAATATGAACTCATGGGAGAATGTATATTTACCATATGTCATATTTCTTTTGAAATCTGTTAATTCAAGTATAGCTGACATGTTTTCTTCTAGGCGACTTATTTTAGTACTTGTTGCTAAATAACAAAAGAAATTGGCAAGATCGTTTAATTTACTTTTAGCTACATCGATGATGTTATCCTACGTTCAGTGAATATTGACCAAATATATCCCAGCGAAACAGAAATTAGACTGACTCAACAAAATATGCTTCATACCTAGATTTATTCCGCGAAATTCACCAAGATTCTAAGATTAATAACACTGAAAAGTGATGACTTTAACTTTTCTATTGTAAACTTCCCATATATATGTGGCAATATTCCTACCTACGGGATTTGTGTTTCGCATTCAATTCGGTACTCTCGTTCCTGTTCCAAGAATCCGGATTTTCTGAAGAGAACATTGCTAATGTCGCATAAATTACTACAACAAGGATACATCCAATCAATGTTGAAGTCGTTCCCCCCCTAAAATTTTATGGTCGCTATCACGAATTGGTTGATCCATATGGTGTATCTCAACTATTTATGGACCTGTAAGCGGTAATACAACAGTAAATCACATTCCGGTTTGTAAAGGAGTTCGAGGATTCCAAGCCGTTGTTACTTTTGTTTTCGTTTTATCATTTTCTTCGTTTCAAATTTCAAACTACGCACTTTTGATCTCTCATATGGGTAACCTACAATGGAGTTATGTGCATATGTCAATACATTTTATTTTTGGGGCATTAAGCAGCTTTACTCATGATTGGGATCTTTGTCTATTATTGATGGACTTAATGCAACCAGTAGATGTTTCTTGATGACTGTCTCATAAAAATCTTACAAATTTCTTTTATTTATGCTCTAGTATTCCGAGGCTAGATAAAATTTCCGGCAAAAAAGTTGCATACTAGTTTGTTCCATTTTTGTTATGTTGTTCTATTGTTTCGCCAATTTATTTCTTTTCGTACCTCTCATAAAGTGAGTATTATTGCAATGATTACTGCATATTTATTTAGGTTGGTTAATAATAATGAAACATATTAACAAATTAAAAAATAAGATTTGTAAGTGTTTCTCTAAAGATCAGTTCATTTTATCCATTTCTTCCCGTACCTTATATGTCACAACCAACTTGACTCCTTTTGGTCACAAGCGCCTAAAAATAGCGCATGAGCGCATCACAAATGCATATTCTAAGCTCTCATTTAATATTCATTAATAATATCGAATTCATTAATAGGTTTAATAGTTTTCTAATTTATCTATCATAATATGCACACAAATGATAAGATTTCGACAGAGGAAGAAATATCCAAATGAATGACGTCAGAGCACTGGTGACGAAAGGTAAGCTAAATTTACTCAGCCATTTATTTTATGGTGAAAGTAAGTCAGCTGTGGATATCGCTTTTTTCTTCTTGCGATTACTAGAGAAAAAGCTTTCACAATGGTTAAGGGTGGTTTACGATTGTTCATCAAATGTCGTTAGTTATTTAATCTGAAAACTAACTCGATTTATCATTATATAAACCTATATATATATATTACCTGAAATATTTGCATAATTTACTTTATAATACAAATCATTAAGCTGTTAGCAAATTTGCGGCATAAATGTACTACCTGTTAACATCTGTTGCTAAATTCGCTGTGTTCGATATATTAAAAAATGAACCGGTGCTGTTAATGCTGGTTGTAAAATTCAGACATCCCTCCGTGGAAACCGGTGACTTTGGATATTTTTTGTGTGTAAATGATCCTATACCAATCCATAACATCATTGCCATGCTAACTAAAGTCCCAGTAAAGGCTCCCTAAGAAAACATATTCATTAGCATATATAAACCAGGTGCAGATAACTTTTTATAGTATCTGGAATTAACATTGAATTGAACTTGACTGTTGCATGTTTGTTAGACTAGATATAAATACCAGTTCACTTTTCTACAAAACCTATGACCAAAAAACAACATGTGACATTAACAAAAAAATACAACTTTTACCAGACAAATTGGTATGCTAACTCTACCCAAATGTAAAAATAAAGTTCTATAATTCTTACCAATTTTGAGTTCATAATAAACTTTTATATACAGCTTTCAACTAATTCAAAGATCCCTATTATTCATGTTTTACGTCATTACGTCAAATTCATTTAGAAATGCCATCATTTGCCCGCTTATCTTTATGTTATTAAGCTTAACAAATATTCGTACCAAAATACCCTAGCACAATAGGGTCTGAGTGGGTGATTAGTCTTGTTATTTGATTTAGATCACTGTAGCCTATTACCTATACGTCATTAGTTCGCGCCCGAATTTGTACCATACTAAAAGTGTGCGTTTGACTCACATTGCACGTGAATAGGTGTGTCAGTTACCTGCTCAAGGTTGGTGCCTTTTCACTGGGCCCTCCGGTTTCCCCCGTCCATGCGATATGACTGTAATACTGTTGAAAGTGACGATACCCCCTAAAAACACAATTATGGTACTTGTCGATAATTGTATATCTTAGAAAAAATCATGGCGGTTCAAAAATGCACTTTTAAATCTCAAACGAATATGATATATATTTGGTTCTTATGTTATGGCGTCTACATCTTGTCAAAAACAGATGGTCAGTAAACACGCAGTTATATGTTAAGTCAAAATTTTATATGATGCTGCGACATACATATTCAAAACCATCTGGCAATTTTCTTTAAAGTGGACCAAAAAGAGTATTATTGTGCGATGTCCTTAATGCGTGGTAAGTCACTTACTACAAAGGGTTCTAAAATGTATATCTACCTTTGCATTCGCCCAGGGAAATATCATTCCTAGTGCTATCACACCTTGAACTGGGGAGCCCAATATACCGAACATTGTCAAGGCAGCCTGTTAAAATAAAGACAGTCATGATATTTGGGTAGTTTTGAGATGTAAAAATATTACAAATATATATATGAATATAAAGAAAATTTACAAGATATAATGACATCATTTGATTTCTCATAACAGTTAATTCCTCATTGATGTAGGAGGTTTTACATTCGGTGGCATAAGATACATTTTATTGTTGAGAGTTATTCGTATAAACTGCTCCGAAGCCTGGCCGAAGTTAAGAATAAGCCGAACGGTTTCTCTGCATGAAGGGTTAAAATCAGTTCGTTGGTTTGGTGGGATATATAAAAAATCGATCACCCTGAGATTGACAGGAGTTCATACATTGGTTAATTGGATTTACCTCTTAGAAGTGTCTCTGATAATAGGACGGGATGTATAAATTCTAACGTCCTTCAGCTCTCAGCACTAAAAGTATCCTTGCAATAACAGTATGAGCTAGGTGATCCATTGCACAAGGTGACTTCTCCCCTCCCACTCACAGAAACACATTATAGTACTTTGTGACTACAAAATTCTCTTACCTTACCCCCAATGATGATTAATTGTTTGTTTACTTGTTCTTATTGTGAATTATGTACGGAAAGGCCTTGAAAAGTAACGCACTTAGTATTGGTCCCTGCCGTCGGATTTGGCTTCCCATTTCGATTTGTTTTGGATTTGAGTGCTTCTTTCGCTATATTTGAATCTTTGAATTCCTATGTTTCGGTTCTAACGCTACTGATAAGAGGTAACTCCTTGACTTGTACATATAGCATACCTAAATTTTCCATCTTTCTTTAACATTGGTAATTTTGTATTATGCTGACATATTTCCCGTTTAACGTTAAACAACGATCATTCAACAAAAAAAATTGTGTTGCTTTTGACTTTCATAATACGCCGTGCTCGTATGATCTGAATAAACAAATTACCTGAACAACTCCACCAAACACTGAAGCCATATATGAAAACATCAAGCAAATAACACCCAGTGTAAGTGCTGAAATACATATGAATTGTTAATACTAATAACTTGCAATATCTTATAATCATGTTGTGTGTTTCTTCTGGGTTTTTTTTAATCTTTTTTACATTATGGCAAGGTTTTTAATTCTTTCTGCAAATGAAACTAAATACAATTCTATCACTTAGTAGTCTTCTTTCATATACTTGGTTCATTTTGCACCAATTGATCGGTGGTCACTACACAAACATTTAAGAGGACAAAGGTTTGATACATGATTAATATGGTGGTTATATTCTTTAACATTTTATAATATAAATAATTTAGAGATAGTAAGAACGAACAGTTAGGTAAAACTGTAAAGAGACGATTCGAAAAATATGAAGACAAGGTCATTTCATATCGAACTGTGAAAGTCATAGAATAAACTCGCCTATTGCTTTGGAAACATTTGCAGCCTTTCTGTCAGTAATGTTCGGTGATATAAATGGTCGTATGATATCCTGTAAAATTACTGCTGACATTGAATTTAACCCAGACGATACAGTGCTACAATAAATGAAGCAATGAATCTGAATGTATTCAAATGTTGTTATGATGAATATTGGTTGGTGAATGGTAATTATTGTGGTGTTGAGTATTATATACCACTTTTGTCATCTTTATATTTAGAGTATATTAATGTATCTCTGTTTTCTAGGTTTTAATGATTGTTTTGCCGTCTGTTGTTTAATGTCCCTGTAACGTTTTGTTTTCGTATTGAAGATGCTTTGCAATGACTCTTTTTAAAGTAGAATTTTCAAGATCATAGGTGAATACCGCAACTTGTGGAACCAAATTTTGTTTACATTCACGTCTAATCCTGTCTTTTAAAAATTTAAAAAATCTTTGAAGATATGTTTTAGGTGATTTTTTTACATTATTTATATTTTGCCGATGTTCTCCGGGAAGGAAGGATTTCAAATAAGTTAAATAGGTTATCTTGAAAGTTTGGGATTTCAAATATGTTAAATAATGCATTGATTTTTGTAATATATCGAACGTTTGTTGCTTAACGAGAAACAATGTGATCTAGCGAGCCTGTTCTGCATCTTTGTATTTATTACTGTAATTTTAAAAAATGGTTTAAATAGTCGGAGTAGGACTTACAATTTGCATATATAGTCTTCTTACTATATACTAGTAACATATTGTAGAAAATAAATACCTCAGCGAACCACTGAACACTGCTGCTATGAACAAACCGGGAATTCCAGGAATATGTCCCATAATTTCCATAACAAAAAGAGGTAACAACTGGTAGATAGAAAAAAATGTAATTAAACAGCGTGAAACTTTAATGTCGTTCTTCCTATGTTAACTAAATTTTGGGTAAAATTTGAAACAGGTTCGTGTTGTTAACAACTACAGCTCTTTCGTCAGACTCAGCATTTCAGCCACCGCAAATTTTTGCTCAAACGTCTTAATTGCATATACATGTGTAAAGGTTATTGAAGTTACTGAAGGTGGAAACTGTGTCAAGTTATCTTGTTGATAAGGATGAAGTAGTTTTTACCTGATCTCCAGCCTTCACAGTTCCAGCACTGATCGGATCACATGTGTGATAATAAGAGAAGACGATGAGACCGTTCATACATCCCATGAACAACATTAAAACTACTCCAGGCATACTTAACCACAACGCTCTAAAATGGAAATTATGTTTTATTTGTAAGACAGGATCAATTTTGTATTTCAGGTATTTTTTTAGTTGGGACAACATTTTATCACTTTTATAATTTTAATTAAAAATTTTATCAATAATTATGAGAAAAAAGGTATTTAAATATTTGCCATACTTCTGTGCATTTTTTAGTGATGAACATGCCAATGTTCGTTGTATCTGTGCCTGGTTAGTCCCAAACAAAGTTGTCCACATCATAATCTGGCCAAATAACGTATTCCATACTGTATATCTGGTGTAAGGATCCCAGCTGAAACTAGAGGATTTCATTTTTATTTCTTAATTTTTCAATGGAAATAAACGTTTATCTCTATTCCTTTCAAACAAACATCCGTTTTTCTTGATTGAAAATGCATTTTTGTTTGTTTTAAAGGAATTGCTTAGAAGTGATATATCTTTATGGGATATAGAAAAGGGAATTCGAAGATACTAAAGGGACAGACAGAAATCGTTAAGTCGAAAGACAGACAAGACCATGGCCAACAAATTAAAGGAAAGACAAACATAGATCACATAAAACTACATTGATAACTAAAGCTGGAGTAACACGAATCCTGCAAAAAACAGGGTGAGTTCAGGTGCTCCGGAAGGATAGGTAATTTCTGCTCCACTAGTAGCACCCGTCGTCTTACTCAGCAGACAAAGCCGTTGTATAGTCAGTAAAATCGATGTTAGTCACAACCGATATAGGAACGGATTTGTATTCACGACAGTGGGAAGATATCCACTGTCATTTGTGAAATGGGTCTCGTACCGGTCAATCGAATCATGATGGCGACCGAAAACTTCCGGAGCGATGACTCTAATCTTTCCCTAAGAAACACTTGGCTCAGTAGCTTTATTGTCAGCTGCGGCCCTCTATTAATTAAATCCTGATAGGAAGCACAAGCCCTTGATTAGCGTATCAACTGAGAATTATACACTCCGTATGCAGGTGCGGCTAAAAGGTTGTTAGACATGAACGGAAAGTTTACAATATTTTCGACATTTTGTATTATGATATTTTTTAATTTTTTCTAGAATCTTGAAAGCCATGGCTATACTTCTGTTTCATGAGGGTTTATATTGTGCGGTTGCATCGTTCATTTTTATTTACAATAAAGCTTGTTTAATTTCATCTTGATAATGAGAAGAACACACGGCATAAGTAAGTCTTTTTATAAATAATTCTATATTTTGTTACTATGGTGACCGCATATATCCCATTGAACTTGAAATCAAAAATACTAAAGAAATAGAAAACTTCATAATTTGAAATATACCAAATAAGAACCACTTTAACAAAAGACAAGTTAGTATATTACCTCTACCAAATGTAAAAATAAAGTTACACAAATCTTACCATTTTGTGTTAAAATTAACTTTTATATATCTTACCTAAAAATTGACATTAGGGGAGGTTAAGAAAAAAAATTCATGACATCAGAAATGTCTTTAATTTTGTCGTTGTAAAATCACGTTAACGTATAGCAACATTCTAGCCGCACCCATATACGGAATGTATTTTTTTACTTGATACGCTACTCCAGGGCCTGTGCTTCCTATCGGTACTTTATTGATGTAGGCCAAGGATTTCTCGTTGAAAATTAAGATATCACAGGGAAATCTATGCTATGAGCCATGAGGAACCAAATATTAATTTAACAAATGACAATGGATATATTTACACTGTCGTGACTACAAATCAGTTCCTGTACCGGTTGCGACTTAAAACAT
Organism: Geukensia granosissima; assembly: GCA_032357055.1. NCBI lineage: Eukaryota > Metazoa > Mollusca > Bivalvia > Mytilida > Mytilidae > Geukensia > Geukensia granosissima. The sequence goes on along the minus strand of JAULBM010316069.1, from coordinate 625 downwards.
CGATTGTAAATAAACACTGGCTTTGACTACTGACTTACACGGCAGGAGACACTAGTGAAGCGTGAGTTCTTACCTTTCCGGGGCACCTAAACTCAACCTAAATTTTGTCGACTTAGTGTTATTCCAGCTTTAGTTTTCAGTGTAGAGTTTTGTGTACTATATCTGTCTTTCGTTTCGTTCTTTTGGGCATGACAGTGTCTGTCTTATGGAATAACGATTTCTCTCTGTCCTTTGATATTTTCGAATTCTTTTTCTTAATTAGTACAAAATATTTCTGTTCATATATAAAAATAGGAGATGTGGCATGATTGTCCATGAGACAACCATCTACCGAATAACAGTCCATACCATAACGAAAACAGTAAAAGGTAACGAAATAAAAAATATGAAACTATTCATAAAACACGATGTTTTTAATTTTTTTTTTTGTATTCGCTGTGGGTTTCTGCAATTTGCTGTGCCGACACCTTTTATTTTCTTTTAATATTATGTTAATTAGTCGAAACAATACCGTTTATTTTTTGCGGCAAACTTATTTCCTAATGAATATGGAATTGTTTACTCTAATAATTGTATCCTTCCGTTATTCCCTGCTATTCTCCAAGCTTCTACTAATCCACCGACC
>JAULBM010316058.1:0-13818 GCA_032357055.1 Geukensia granosissima | reverse complement strand
TGTTTATGTAACAAAATAATATAAACATATTACTGATTTCAAGAGTTATCTCCCTCAACCTAGGTCTACCACCTTAAGTTTGATCATTGTTGAATGCAAATTTCAAGATACCGTAACAAATGTTAATTTTATGCCTTCACAAAATCTTTTCCTTGATGGAATTAATAATCGGCTCTGTAATATATAATATGGAATATAGGTCCACGTTGAATATTTTGTTACAGATTTGTCCGCAAAACAAGATAATATAAAAACTAAAATATATGGGGTGAATGTCTGAAAGACTGCATTCCAATCACGAGACGAAAGGGGTGAATTTACCAATCTAGAGGTCTTAAAAAAAAACATTTGTAACGTTAGGTTATGTGCTCCCGGAAGGTGACGCACATTATGTCACGCGTGTGACATTATCGTGGAATCCTTATAATCAAATCCAGGTAACTTCAGTTAGAGAAAAGACTAAAACTATTCTTCACTGTTCACTTATCATAGGGCTTTACCAAATCATGATGGCGATCATTAACTTTAAAAATGGAGATAAAATTCTATGTATAATTGTTGCAGTAATATGCACCACTGACTCAATCTTCATTAATTTACACCGACACCCAAGTAATCCAAATAAAAAACCTCAGCATACTAATATAAAAGATTTGAAAAATGTCACCTTTATTGTCTAATGGAGGTAAATCCAGGAGAGAGCTTTAAAAGTAGTAACATTTGGCTTATGAATATTTATTCCAATATTTGTCTAGTAAATATTATATCATTTCAAAAAAAAAAGAATATGGAATATTTGTAAGAGAGACACAGTCCACATCTTTCATATATTGTTTACTGCATAATTTATTGGATAATTTTCTCTTCTGTGGGGCACGAAAAAAGTTCTTTAAAAAATAATGCGTTGCATTTCACTATCATCAAAAAGATTTTTGACAAAATAAAAAAAAAACGATTTGAAATGCTTTTTTTTCACTGCGTACGAAGCGCTTTTCTGGATTAACCTTGCACTAGTGATTGGTTGATTGTTGGTTGAGTAACGTCCAATGGCAAATATTTCATGCAGGACAAGAACAAGTTCAACAATTATCAATATAGACGGGGTGGGATGGGACACAACAGGACAACGGTTTTTTACTGACACTGGAAAAAGGGAGTGATGGGTAGGGACGGGAAATTTAGCCTTTTGTAGCGGCATTACCCTTCTCTTTTTCAAAATCTACAAAAGGGATCTTTTACGTGCATTAGTGTGCCATTCTCCACACACGTCACCCACTATGGTCCACGGCGAGGCTTTCCGTACTATAACCTGGCAGCCCCCGTAACGAGAGGGCTCCCCTTATCCGGCACCAGGGGTTCCCGCTGGGTCACCTCTGTGGGTCGAGCCCTGGAAACCGCTCCGGTGCCCAGTTGCCATTAGTGCAGCAGGAGTTGCTTATCCTTCCGAAGAACCTGAACCCACCGTAGTTTTTGTAGGGTTCGTGTTCCTCTACCTTTTCAGTGTAGTCTTGTCTTTACCTTGTTTGTCTTTCGTTTCTGTTTTGTTGGCAATGGTCTTCTGTGCCTTTTGATTCGATGATTCCTGACTGTCCCTTTGGCATCTTCGAATTATATTTCCTTTATCAGGTACACTCGGGACCTACTATTGGAAATCAGGAAATTACGTGCAGTGCGTCCAGATGTGTTATCTTGTGTTGTGTAGAGGTCATACAAACCGCCCTATGTTTAAGTTGTTTGCTCTTTCTTATTTTCGGGTACATGATTGTTTGTTGGAAAGTACAGTTTACATTGTCTGTCAATGTTGATTGAAATAAATAAAAGAAGATATGGTATTATTGTCAACACGTCTATACTCAAACTTCTAAAGGTTGCTCTAGGGCCTTCAATAACCACCTACGGCAAACTTTAAATTGACACAAAAAACAATGGGATGATAGTCAATTATAACAACTATATTCTTAATTAGTAAACACTGCAAAACAAGCAACACTTTAACATAAAAACAACGACAATCACTGGATTATACCGGTGTCATATGATATTCCGATCTCCCCTAAAAAGTTATCTAAATATATCTTATGATATTTTGACCCTAGGTAAGAATATCATATGATATAATGACCCCGGGGATCATGATATTTCGACCCTCTTATGAAATATTGAATTCCCTATCAATTTCAGAATATAACATGTAAAAGTGGAGGTTGATATATCATAGTTAGGGGAGTCAGAATATCAAAGTGATTTTGCTTTTTAAGAAGTGATTTGCAATTTGAAGTGAATTAAGATGATTTATTCAATTATAATAGGAGGTTGACATATTCTAGGTAATAGAAGTTGCAGGAGGGGGGGTCAAAAATCACAAGATAAGGAGGTCAAAATTTCATAAAATTGTTTTTTTTTAATTGATTTGCTCTTTGAATTGAATTTAGATTATTTATTCAATTAAAAAAGGAGGTTGACTTATCCTTGAGGAGGAGGTCAAAATAACAAAGATAGGGAAGTCAAAATTTCATAAATTGTTTTATCTTTAAATTAGATTTTGATTATCTATTTAATTAAAGTAGGAGCTTGACAAATCCTAGCGATTTGAGGGGGTCAAAATATAAGATATTGAAAACAAAATTTTCATAAAGATTTTTATTGTCCGGTTATGTTGTAAAACTTGTAAATCAAAAAAGATTCATGAAGATTTTTTCTTTAAAATTGATTTGCTTTTTGAATTGAATTTAGATTATTTATTCAATTAAAGTAGGAGATTGACATATCCTAGGAATTTGAGGGGGTCAAAATATGATAAGATATAGAAATCAATTTTCATAAAGATTTTTATTGGATAGTTTTGTAAAACTTTAGAATAACAAATAAAGATTTTTTCTAAAAAATTTATTTGCTATTTGTGTTGAATTTAAATAATTTATTCAATTATAATGGGTTGTTGAAATATCCTAGGTATTTGAGTTGGGGGGGAGGTAAAAAAATCATAAGTTAAGGAGGTCAAAATTTCTAAGTTTATGTTGTCTGGTTTTTTTGTAAAAATTTTAAATTCATTTAAATGTTTGATCAATGATCCTTTCACCTTGGAGCTAAGCTTTTCATTTTATTGGCTGGTTCAAATTATCATAAAATAGGGAGGTCAAAATTTCATAAAGATTACTTCTGGAAATTTGTTTTGCTTTCTGGATTGAATTTACATTTTGTATTTAATTAAGATAGGTTGACATATCTTATGTATTTGCTGCGGTCAAAATATCAAAAGATTTTTTCTTTAAAATTGTTTTTTTTACAACTGAATTAAAGTTATTTATTCATTTTTCAATGGAGGTTGACATATTCTAAGTATTTGAGTTGGAGTGCTTCAAAATATATAACAGAAGTCAAAATTTCATAAAGATTTTTGTTGTCTGACTTTGTTGTAAAACCTTTGAATTCAACTGAATATTTGATCATAGTATCCGTTTAACTCTAGAGCTTAGCATTTCATTAAGGGGTCAATTACCATAAAATAAGGAAGTCAAATTTCATTACGATTTTTTCTTTAAAATTGATTTGCTTTTTGAATTGAATTTAGAATATTAATTCAATTATAATAAGGAGGTTGACATATCCTGTTATTTGAGGTGGGGAAAGGGGGTTCAGAATATCATAAGATAGGGATGTCAAAAATTCAAAAGGATATTTTTGCTTTTCTTTGTTTTAAAATTTTTGAATGATCAGAGTATTTTCTTTACTGTGGAGTTTAGCATTTCATCTAGGGGAGGGAAATAAAATAGGTGGGAAGATCAAAGTTGATTTTGTTGTCTGAATTTGCTGTCAGCTTTGACTCAGTTTAATATATGGTCAAAGTATGTTTGTACTGTGGAACTTAGCATTTCATTGAAGTGGGAAAGGAGGGAAATATCATAATACAGGAGAAAAAAATTGCATCTAGAGTTTTCTTTAAAACTGATTTGCATTTTGAATTGAATTTAGATTATTTATTCAGTCAAAGTAGGAGGTTGATATATCAGGTATTTGGATCGGGAGGGCGTTCACATTATCATAAAAAAGGGATGGCAAAATCTCATAAAGATTTTGATGCCTTTTTTTCAGACCATTGAATTCAATTCCAAATGTGATCATAATATTTTTTTACTGTGGAGCTTAATATCTCATTGAAAACAGGGTGGGGTGACTTTCCGTATTATGAAAATATAACTGAAAGCTTGAGTGTGAATATCACAATCACTTTATGGATAATATATTGGACTAAATTATTTCATTCAATTTATACTTGTAATAAAAGTATAATGTTTATCAACAACAACTTCTGAATCTTCATAAAACTGCTGAAAATGAAATTTTACAGAAATCTGAAGTATGTTAATCACCCCTTTTCACATATTAAAGCAATTATTTACAAAAATGGTGTTAACATGATCAGTTATGTTTTATGTTAAATGAAAAGTAATTTACATTATTTAAGGCAAATTTATCGTTTGTTTTTCACACATGGATTGTTGTTTGGCAATTTGCATCAAATAAATTAGGGGTAGGGGTAATATTTTCGGAAAAATGGCCAATCAGTATCACCTTTTTTATTGACATATTGGGCTCATTCAATGCCCTGTATATACCTTTACTTAAGAAGCATCAGACTATAGCCATATAAGAATTTTTATGTCAAGTATGTTAAAAATATTGAGAAAAATTGGAAAATTTAGCAATTTTCAAAATGGCGCTCTTTTTGGTCATTTTAATACCTTAATGGGCAAAAGAAACAATATAAGGGCAATAAAACACCACAAACTAAATAAATATATCGCAATCTATCCAAAAATCAGGAAAGAAATTCACATAGGCAAAGAAATAATAGTTGACCAACTAAAAACTTGGATTTTTGTCAAATATCTGTTGAGGTAGGATTACTATATTTTTCATTCCTGTATTATTGAAGCTTTTTAAAAAAAAGGCAATATAAAAACCTTTCTTAATGTCCCTACATGTCTACTTTAATGTACAGGAACATATTAAACTTGCATTTTTATATTAAGAATGGCTTAAATCTTAAATGAAATTGAGATAAGTCTACAGTAAAAAAAAATCATCCTTTGTTTATGTACAGATAAAGTGTTTTTGTTTATACGGACAATTCCAGATGTAAATTTGGACTGCTGCATTCATAATTTGCTTTCAGAGGTCCGCAGATACCAAAGAACGTTTAAAATGGCCCATGACAAGATTTTAACTATATGGGACATAATAGAAAAAGTACCTATGCTTTATTTTAAGCTTTGGTGGAGTGGAATTGTCGACCTTACTTAAATTGTACATTCTTTTCCTTCTTAGTATTTAATTTAAATCAAAAGAAAGAATATCTCATGGTAAACGGTTCATGTTTTATATAGTTATGTATACTATAATCTGCTTTTTATCGAAGATTTATTGTTAAGGGTTGTCCATCTAAAATTCGGCCTAGATAAATTAATTTAAAAACTGCCACATAGACCCTCTTTCTCATAAGAAGAATTTTTTTTAACATTTCTTTCATGCTCACCTGAAAGCATATGGTCCTATTTTAATTTTTTGTTACTCAGCGTTTAAAATATCTACTTCTGCTCTTGCGCTAGCGCTGGAAAAAGCTACTTCCGGCAAGCAAATGGCGAATTTTACTATGTTTAATACCCGTAAAGAATTAGAAACTTCTAAGCTTAAATTTGTAATTGCTAGAAAGAATTATTGTAATTTGTTTGCACTTTTTTAAATATACAGAATAAGAACATACAAAATAAGAATATGTTATACATTTTCTTCTATAATAACCTTTTTGCACTATTCTATTTAGAATGTTTTCAATAAATTTGAGGATTTAAGCGAATGAATGCAAAATCATATTCTATTCTATGTAAAAAATGGCTAAATTGGGAAATTTTTAATGGTAAAGTTAGAAATATCAAATGCAAAATGATGAAATGCAGCAAATGAATTAAATTTAGGATTCAGAGCAAATATTTTTGTATAACAAATATTTACATAAAAAAATTTTTTTCTTATTATCTGACAAAATTATTTTGTTACTTTGTTTCGCAAATGGACGACTTTTGCCTTCCGTGTAAAAAGAGATAATACAGGAAAAAATAACTGCAGGAGAATATTTAGGTTTAGTTTCCTGATTTTTCTGTTATCCGTAACAAAAATAGAAGATGTGGCATGATTGTCCATTAGACAGCCATCCACCAAATGACAGTAGAACTGAAAATTCTACAGGCCCCATTGCGGCTTTCACTACTTAACCAGCGTCGATACAATAAAGGAAGCTGTCAAAGGCATTATTAAACATTAATAAAAATATTTACCCAAAGAAATATATTTAATGTCCAAATTCTGTAAACTCCATGACAGGCTTACCATCTCCTGTCCTGATTCAACATTTAATATTATATTTTGACAATATTTGTATATCAGTTTTTTCGGACGTTTGATTTTATAAATGTTACTGTGAAAAAAAAAACTATTATTGATATACTTTATTTATTCTTAAATATCCAATTTTTATAATTATGAAACATGTCATCAGTTCTGAACATCTTGGAGGAATCTTTTATTCTAGATCATAAAACAATTAAATATACACGATTTATAAAGCATATTTTACCAAAATAAAAAAATAATGAATTTGCATATTATTTGTATTTTCATATTTAATTATTGTACACGAAACGAAATTTGCCACAACAAAAGTGAAGCTTTATCAAAAGTTTCACAATGAAATACATGTATATGTTAAAATTTATTTTAAATTGAAATAAAAAAAATTCTCATAGCGTGTAATGCTAACTTTTTCGACATTGTATATTTGCATCATTTTGTGGGTGCAATCAACCTTTTGTCCCGAGGACAAGACGTGTTAAAATTTATTTTTTTTATGTTTTTTGACATTTTATTGTTGAATTATATTCTAGCTAGAACGTTGCAGCGTTATATTTATTCGTGAAAACATGCATTTTAAGATAGATTTTTTCAATGTCAAAAATTTAACATAGCGTGGTAATGGCAAATTTTTTTGTGCTTAGGAAACTGAAATTTTAACTGCAGGATTAGTTGCGGCAAAAATAAGATATCCAACGATATATAACGACATACTTCATAGCTGAACTTTCGATATATTTTGACTTGTCGTGGCAAATTTCGTTTGGTGTAGTATAGTACTATAACGCATTCACACCAGATACTTTTGCGATACACTACGGTTAAATAAAAAAAAAATGTAATGTTAAACAACAGTTGGTTATTAAGCAACAATATAAAAAATGATAAAATATTGTTTTGAAAGACAAAAAATGCACAAATGAAAAAAAAGTAATTGAAACTAATCTTTACAAAAAATTTTCGTATTCGGAAAACACCATCTATTGGCTAATTGCTTTAATTAAAGGGTCGTCCTTTTTTGCCTTCTAAACAGCAAATGATTTTATTTCAAGTATTTCGTTTACGTCGTTCATAAGTAGTGGAGTTCCATACTTCTATGTATCCATTTCTTTTTATGCAACTAATATCGATTTGTAAAACCAGTGTATCTGCTTTAATCGCACTAATGTGAAAATCATCACAATCATTTGAGCACGCCGAATTACATGTAAAACCAGGCTCATCTGTGCAAGAAAGTTTATAGTGATGCGTTTCTTCTTTCAGCAAGCATATTGTTAATGTTTCATAGTTTGAAAACTTTGTTTTCATAACATAGTTACCCTTGCATGGAATGCAGCACTTAATATTCAGACCATTGAGCTCTTCTTTAGGAAATGGAAACAGACAGATGGCTTAAAAAACAAATAATGAATTTGTGAATTAGGTAGAAGTTGGAACTTAACTTAAGATTATATCTAAATGAATGCATGACGCCCAACTAGACTTTAAACATCAAGTTAATTTTATATCAAAGTAATTTTGTCGAATTGTCACTGTCCGGCAATCCCTTTAAAAGACATTCTATATGATCTTATATGGTTTAATTGTTGATCTCTTTGAAATAAGTTATAAGCAAAACAATTCCTGATATTATGATTTATTTGGTCGACTCGTTTATTTTAGGCGTAAGCCGAACCTTAAAACAATCGAGGAGACCAAAAATTCATCACTTCAGGACTTCCTTTACGCACAACGATATTATCATGTGTCGTTTTGCAGGATAGTTAATGTGTATTTGTTGGATTAATAAAGCAATTATACACAACTAAACCAATTGTATGCGTAATATTAACATGTTTGATGGCCTGGTTTGACGGCTGATAAAATGTGTCGATACCTTAACTAACATACCTCCAAGTACAAACTAACACGATAAAACCGTCTTTTATATCTTTAAATTATTCAATGATGAGAAAATGTACACACGACTAATGTTCTCTCTCTCGAAAAAAAAAAAAACAGGATTAACGGAAACGGTTTCGCACAATAATTATTTGATCATTTAAGCATTTTCACAAATATTAATTTGATATTCTTAAATATTTAGTCGTCCCGATATCTTAAGCTGTGCTGCTCGCACATTGCGATTGATGCATTCAATTCAATTCGCACTGTATATGGCTGTGTGAACGAGGCATCAATCTCGAATCTGGAAGTTAGATACCGACTTTCCCATTTCATATTTTGCAGTTCGGATATTTAATATCAGATTTCGATTTTCCTTTTTTTATTTTCAGATAGTTACCCATATATGTACATTGGTCTCTACCAGTTCAAAAACAGTAACTGTTTAATTTAACAAAAATATTTGCTTATTTTTCCCTCAATACAGATATATTTATTTGTCACGTGCTTATATGATCATTTTATTTTTTTTAATTTTATATAAATAATCAATTTGTGTTATGCATCTAGTTAAATGAAAATTCGACAAGGACTAACATGTGTAGCAACTAGTACGCTTTCTAGCAATATATACTCACGTTCATTTTGGTCTACAACACAGGTTTCGGTGTTTTGCAGAGGGTTGAAAACAATTTCAGAACTATTTCCTGCACTGCCACTTCGCGGCGGTTCCCTAGTGTCACAGTCACAGTCACAGTTCTGAAATGATAATAAAGCTAAGAATATTATGCTCACAAGTGAAATAGACAGAAACAATCAAATACAAATTTACAATAATTTAACTTGTCATTTTGGCTGCTGTTCAAATCCATATAAATATTTTCTTTCTTATCTGAACATACTAAAATAAATCAGAATTTCAGCTGGTTTCAAGGTATTTAACTGAACTTGGTCTCTCTCATTTTTCATTAAATTTCGAAAAATCCTTGTAAGAAATCTTCATAATTATTATGAATTCAAAGCAATCAAAATTCTGGTAACTTTTTATATATTCTGGATTTTTTATAAATACTTCCACTTTTATCCAACTCGTTTGGAAAATTAGAAAAAAGCCGTTTTCCCATTATAAAAGGATTTGTGAATTTTACAAACTTTACAATATTTTTATTGATTTTTTTTACTTTCAAAAATGTCAGCAAAATAAGCTTGGCAGTACCAGAATTGCAAAACTTTACAACATTAGAAATGTTTCATATGAGAACCGGACAAATAATAACATCTGTCATAGTTTTAACACAAAATTCTAAGACAAGATTGTTAAATCTCATTCTAAATTCCCTTTTGCATAGTCAAAATTTATCATATAAGTTATCATTTTACATATTTTAAGGTAGATGGTCACTGAATTAAATATGTTTAAGAATAAAAACGGGAATGTCAATGTACTCGTTTTAAGGTATAGATTGTGTACAGTAAGTTTGTTTTACAGACAAGAATGCTTATATACTAAATATTACACAATAATGTGACCATGGAAAAGCCACAAGGCGAAAATTTGATGGCAAATCCATTAATATAACATTTGCAAAATACTTATACTAGGAATACATGTTTGCGTTTTTTTGCAGAAAAACTGTTAGGCAAAATCATGATACAGTCGCTGTACTTAAATATTATTAATGTCAAAATTTCCCCTTTCAATGGTTTATTTCCTTCTCATTTTAGTGTTTTTATAACAAAAATTATTAAGTAAGAAAAGGCATTTATTTTTAACATTTTATATATAATATCAATTCGTATATTTTCCTAGTAATACTGGCATTGTTCAAATATGTCCGATGTTTTTTCTTGAAATTTTTCATTCTTCTATTTCCATCTGCATAAAAATTGCATAAAAATGACTTTATTTGTTTATTTATATTTTAAGTTTTTTAAACAACGATTTTTATATAATATTTTCTCATTATTTCTACGGTTTTCATACTTCCTCGGCATTATTTATTTATTTTGCAGTCATTCTTATATTTGTAATTTCTTTTTGGAGAAAGGGAGGGATGGATTGTTTGTGAAAACATTTTTCTACCATGACCCTGATAAAAATACAATCTGGCTGTGACTTAAATCGATTATCTTTAATTATTTCTATGCATTACCGAAAATTTCTCGACTGCCTAAAGTGTTCTATGTATCTGACGTTTTCTTTTTTTTCAAGTTTTCCGATATTATAAAATTAACTGTATTTTTATCTCTACTTATCTATGACTCCAGGATCATAGGTAATGTTCACGCCATGTTGCAATTTTCTCAACTAAATGCAAAGATGTGTGCCATGCGTAAAGAAAATAAGAGGTCTGTGGAAAGTTAAGCTATCTCCGATGAAAGTAAGAATTTCTAATTCTAACCTTAAGTTTTCCTTTTCTGGGTAGATAACTGCCATAGTGTTGTTTAGTTTATGTTTGGTTAGGTTGTCAGACATCAATGTAATACTCCCACAATGCATACACTTATTATCGGCCAATGCAATACTTAATTAATGGTTTGATTCCTTCTAAATATGTAAGGTTTTTCTTTTATAGATGCCGATACGAGCTTTCGACATCACTGTTTACGACGTGTTTGATTGCCCCAAAGCCAGCGACTGGGAAATTCATACATGCAAATGACAGAAAAAAAGTATGGTTTTTGTTCATATATTTAGTTGTACTTATTTCTTGTAATAAAGATATTTCAGGGTCGTGTATCAAAACTCATTTTTAAAACATCTTAAAGGGGTTATTCAAAGAAATTTATGACGCCAAATGATTTTATTAATTGAGATTGCGTTTATCACTGGATCTAGAGTTATACCACTAGAATTCATTCTTTGTCATTTATTTCTTGATTACGAATGTAAACGGATCCTCTAAATGACGAAAAATGATTTAACAGACACATTTTGCTATCAAGGGGGGATGAAGTGTGAAAATAAAACAACAAAAATTTCTAGAATGCTGTATAAAATTTTGCTAAATTACTTCCAGCTCCGACTGAATTCTGAAAACAATGAAACTGTCCAAAATGTTAGTATTGTCGGCAAGGGCGGAGTAATTACGATCAGTTGTCCTTCAATCTGCTGGATAGTATATGAAATATACATATAACCTCGCCGCTGCTTTTGAATTCAAAATATATCGAATCTGCCACTCTTCCTATTTTGCAGATACAGAAATCAATACTTATTCCGAGATCTTTCTTTCAAATGAGGGTAATATGTTTGCTGTGTTGAATTTCCTTTTTCAGCTATTACGTTTTCTTATGCCGTATATATATGGTATTCCATATTTTCTGGAATACATTTTACATAGCTTGAATAACTATATAATATAAGGCAAACAATTCCCTGTATCTTAGATCTATATTTAAGTGTAATAAAAAGAAAAATCATAAAATATTTCCGAATTTGGAAACAATCTTGTGAACTGTAACATCTCCATTACAGTATATTATTGTGTCTACAAACATGGTTTATATTTTAGTCATTAATGGAGATCTATTCATATAAACACATTTTTTTTCTTGAAGGCATACTTTTCCATTATTGGAAGTTTCTTCATTAAATTTGACATCATACCTCCTGTTTCTAAATTGAATGAATAAAAAAAAAATAACGGTGGACGCCTGATCAAACTGTAACATATATCAACCAAAGGCAAAATGTGGAAGGTTGTTCAATAATGAATTTGTTCCTTATCTTTTCGTGTAGAATAAAATGCCACTACTTGTGTTGTTTATTAAAGATGTTTTTATTGTTTATGTGGTATAAGCAGAAATTCATTTCTTTTTATTTTCAGTCAATGAATCCGACATACTGCAAAAAAATTGTGAAGGAACATGTTTAGTTTCACAACCACTATTCATTGTCGTTAAAATAACATATGTATATATAAAATGAAATTTAAAATATGTTTCTGATTACCTTACTGAAGTAGCCAATTGCAATAAAGAATCCAACACCTAATATCGCTACACCTAAAATACATAATTTGTAAATTGGTACAGTTCTGTTTCTTGATCTATTCTTTTTAAATGAACATGTTAAAGAGTCTGATGTCTGAGAGCCATCCTCGTTATCATTCATTTTGACTTTTTCCAGTGATATTTTCCGTTACAAAATTCTTAGGTATCTTCACCCTTTTGTACATGAATCGAAAATATAGTTTTGTGGTCTAAATTCTCTATATACATTTATATTTGGAAATTTACACAAATGTTATTTAGAGCAAATGTAATTTTAATGGTCCGTCATATATGCATTTGATTAAAATAACGGAAATCACCATATATAAAAATAAATGTATAAAAGCAATTTAGGTGGAGAATCCGGGTGATACTTAAAGAAGGTCTATTTTTAGCACTTACTGGGTAATTTAAAAAAAGTTATGTAATGGTACTTACTTTTTCGTTAGTTTTGTATTTTACGTATGTATAAATTATTAAAATAATCGAATAAAATACACAATACGTTCAAATACAATATATAGCGTAGAGTGTTACTCAAAACCGATAGATTGAAAAACAAATATTAGATATGACATGTTTTGGGTGGGCCAGGCTGTCTCATGCATGGACAATCATGCCACATCTATTTTTTATATTTGTTTTCGATTTGTTTTTACTGGGCAGTGTCTCTTTTTTGGCGGAGAGGTAACCCATACTTTGAAACCACTATACCCGCATAAAGACACAAGAACAATAACCCCTTCACATGCTATTTGTAAGAATAAAATTAAATCCATAAGCCTAGTTCAATTCGCTTTCTGATGAAATGGCATATATATCAATGATTTGATTGTAATCATTATTTCATTTTTTATCATATTATTTCATAATTATTATTTACATTTTTAATAAAACTGAAATAAAATATTCTAATAGTAGATGTGGTATGATTGTTCATGAGACAGCCATTCACCAAATGTGACGAAATTAAACTTCTACAAGTCTCATTTGGAGTCCATACCACAAAAAAGCTGTAAAAGGCCCCCAAAATACAAAATGTCAACTATTCATAAAATACGACAACCGGACTAATCTATTGGAAAAAATGTGAATGGGTAACAATAAATGGCTTTTTAAACACTGGACTAGAGGTATCTGGCTTGGAACAGGCAATTAAGTATGAAAGTCTTTTAACTCTTGTTGAAAGTCTTGAACGGTCCTTTAGTAAACGTTTGTTCAGCATTCTATGCTAACAAACAACAATGGACCAATGTGAGCAATACAAGATCTTGGAGGCTACTGGTTTTTGGGTCCTTTTACAGCTTACATTACAGTGTGGATCATAATTAATTGGATGCCTTAAGGTAACCTGTAGATGTTTTGGTTGATTGATTGATTGTGGTTGCCTAACGTCAAGTGGCAAATATTTCATGCATATTCAGGACGAGAAGTTCAACAATTATCAATATCGAAAAAGGGGTGGGATTGGACACAACAGGGCAATGGTTTTTGACTGCCACTGGAAAAAGGGAGTGATGGGTAGGGACA
>JAULBM010316057.1:0-24003 GCA_032357055.1 Geukensia granosissima | reverse complement strand
ACTTTTTTTCAATTTTTTTTGTTAAATCACGATAACGCACAAAATACCTCGGGTAGACCTACATTTGTTCTCTGAACAAATGACCTAAATTTTAACTTAGTATTTCTGACTTCAATATACACAGGACTGTAACCATCCTAATGTTTAGTAATGGTCGTACCTGCAACGAAAGTTTCTGAAGGCGAGTACTAATAGGTATTTAAACTATGTTAATCAGCTGATTGCATGATTCGATCACTGGAAAACCTTTTTCCCACAATTAATGAACAAAGAACGTACATTACCAGGCGAATGTTTCTCAAAAGGTCGTACGTTTTACGAGTGGATCTAACTTACGTAGAACAGAACTTACGAGTAAGTTTTGCGACTTTTTGTGAAACATTTGCCAGGTTCTGAAAAACCTGTTACGAACTCTGATGTATAGGTTCATGGATGAAACTATGTGTCTTTATTCAATCAATGGTTATAAAAAATACTGGAAAGCCTCACTTTTGGCCATAGTGTGGTCTGTCTTTCTATTTACAGTTTACTTTTATACAACTAAAATACTCATCAATTACGAAAAAAAGTTCCTGTAAATAGTTACACCCAGTTATTTTGAATTTCTTGTAACAACAGTTACTCGATTAATATTTTTGATATATTTTAAATCAGTTGTGCCGTTCTATTAAATAGGTACACTTTCATCGGTATTTTTAAATAGTAATGCTAATATCGAGACGTTGTCAAATGTGACTTGAACAAATTGTTAATGTACCTTTTTCGCGGGTTAAAGCTTAACAAGTTGAAATATACTGGGAAAAATCTGTTTACAAAAATTTAGCGTTGGAGATGCCGATTTGTTGCATTTTTATTTTCTGTAAAAAACCTAATTGGCAGGGCTTAAACAACCGAAACCATATTTCTGCAGAATATATATTTTTTTTCATTTGTTTGGCCGCCAGGAGCCTGCGAAATTATTTCATATACGTCTTGGTGGAAAGTAAACAAAATAAATTCAATTTAAAAGTATTTTTGTCCTCACTAATGCATCGGAAAAGTGAAGCAAAGTTTGATATCGTTTGTGCTCAATTGAAGGTTTTTGTGCATTTAATTTTGCGTACATTATCAATAGGAGATACTGGTTGCACTTGTAAGGGATCAAACAGTTACAGGCTGCATTCCGGATTCAAACACATACACGGAGACTTTTAAAGATAGAAATATAACTTTCTTTTTAAACGAAAAATGTATCAAATGTTTTTTTTTAATTTCCTTTCAGATCTTCGCCTTGATTCTGAAAACTATATGCTAGTAATCGTAAACATGTACCCATTTGCTTAATCACTAAGTCAAGAAACTGGGTGGCAATGACATAACGTTGTTTTAAGTCACTCATTCACGTTTGTAATAACGCATAATTTTAAATCTGTTGTAATATGAGGAAAATGGACGAATTCACTTTTTAGTTTTGAAAAGGTAATTTTGACTGTAGTAGAACTGTTCAATATTGCAGGATAAGCAAAAGCCGATTCATCTTGCTGCGAAAAATGGTCATGCAAACTGTGTGAAAATACTAATTGATAATGGGGCTTCTATTTTGGATAAGAATGCAAAGGTAAATAGTACAGGTTAATTACTGTTAATTCTTTTATCGTAATTGTAGTACTGTCCAGGTGGCAATGTATGAAAGATTCGAGGAAAATTGAACTGATTAAATTAGATTTAGTACGCAAATGATAGTGCAACAGATATTTTAAGAGTTGAATAAAGCAATCTGATTTATCAGCTGTTCAAATATAAAATTCACACTGTTTAAGTCTTGTATAAATATATATATCATATAGCCCAATAATTGATGATAATATATTATGTCATTATTGTCCATGAGACATCCACCCACCAAATGACAGTAGAATTTAAACTTCTACAGGTCCCATTATGGCATTCAAGAATGAACTGGAGTCCATACCATAACGAAAGCTGTAAAAGGTCACTAAATACAAAAAGTAAAACTATACATAAAACACTCCAATCGACCTAATATAATGCAAAAATGGTGAACAAATAACAATACACGACTAACAACAACTACTGCACTACAGGTTCCTGGCTTGGGACAGGCAAAATATTTCATCAAATGATATTATTTTTACATACCAATTAACGCAGCAAGTAATTAACATTAATGTAAATTCTGAATATATTGGTTGAATATGTGCATATATATATCAGTGTAATTAATTACAACTTTGAATTGTTGCAACAGTTTCATAAAAATAAACAACAAGTATCGAAATCCACAAACGTAAACTAATTATAAAACAATTTATCAAATAGTTGTTTTTAAAGATATTTCAATTTTTTTCATTTAAAATTTAGAATTGAATGCACATTCTTTAATGATTTAAGTCATTTAAAAAATGTATACACTTTGAATAAAATTCTTGATTTTCTGCACAGTTAGATTCTATTGTAGCTGATTATTATTTTTTAAGAAAAAAACTGTTCCAAAATTTCAGCATAATGATGTCTTTCAATATATTAATTAACGAAAATTTTGTGGTTCATTTCTTGCATCATATATCAACCCGAGACACCAATAGCTTGAAAGTGGAAGCTCGTAATTTGAAATTTATCAAGTATAATTAGAAAAAATCAACAGCTTTTAAATGGTTACGTCAAAGGGGTGATAATAACTTTAGAGAATACTCTAGCAATAATCTTATCTTCGTAGTGTGTAAGTATGATTCATATACATATGCAGTATAGCAACGGTAGTGATTGCAGTAAATCAGGTATTGGCTTAGTGATGTTTAGCCACAGATACTTCTGCGTTATAAGTCAAACCATAAACTGAACACTGTTAACCCAGGGCCCAAAAAGACCCCAAATGGCAAATTCATATATCAGGCAATGACAAACAACTTTTACAATTTGATATTTAAAATTAAAATTCTGATAAAGAATCTATTGTTTTTACTATAGAAAGGTTCTATAGAATGTCTACATGTAAAACAAGCATTAGGAACAGCATATTACAATTAAAATTAAACAATAAAATATAATAATATTTTGCACAGTTAAGTATGTGCTAGGACAGCGGATTATATTTTTCAGGGCAACGGGGATAACTGTTGTTCTGACATCACATCATTTCAACAGACTGTCTGCATTCCAATGGGGACCAACTGTGCACCCTTCTCGCCGATTTAATCATTTATTCGTATGAAGCTGACTTCATACAGAAGGCCTTCTACAGAGAAAAGAGAAAAAGTTGGCTCAATCTTTTGGTTTTACGTTAAGCTATATAGATGATGTCCTTTCACTGAATAACTCTAAATTTGGTGACTATGTTGACCTCATCTATCCCATTGAACTTGAAATCAAAGATACTACAGAAACAGAAAGGTCTTCTTCTTATCTAGACTTACACCTAGAAATTGTCAGTAAGGGCGGGTTAAGAACAAAACTTTACAAGAGGGATGACTGATTTTCCGATTGTAAGCTTCCCGTTCATGTCTAGCAACATTCCAGCCGCACTGCATACGGAGTGTATATTTCTCAAATGATACGCTATTCCAGGGCTTGTGCTTCCTATCAGGATTTTATTGATAAGGGTTGGAGCTGACAAGAAAGCTACTGAACTAAGGGTTTCTCATGAAAAGGTTAGTGACATCACTCCGGAAGTTTTTCGGTCGATATCATGATTTGTTTTACCGGTACGAAATATCCATTTCACAGATGACAATGAATATCTTCCGACTGCATGAACTCTATCGTTTGAAAAACCTTTCCTCCCTGGTACCTCACTCACGCTTCATTTTTTCCTTTTCTCTGTTCATTAAAAATAGCTCTCAAACTCCTATTTTTCCTTTCCTCTGTTCTTTACAAATAGCTCTCAAATTCCTATTTTTCCTTTTCTCTGTTAATTACAAATAGCTCTCAAACTCCTATTTTTCCTCAATTTCCTTCATAGTTCATAAATTTCAACCCTTCATACTTTGAAACCACCACCTCTCCATCCTCTGGTTTCTTTATCCAGTTTCATGTTCGCTGGCACTTGTTTCTGGAATTTGTTTTACCTTAATACTACTTAAGGTTGAAAAACATTCCAGAAACAAGTGCCTGTGTTCCCTCCCTTGTCGTCATTCTTTTAAAATCTTCAGTTGTCCTCTATGGAACTATCTGCTAATATCGGGTTTAGAGGCAAAAATGTCTCCAAACAAGAATATCAGTTAAGACTAGCCCCCCCCCTCCCACGTTATACTTCTATTCATCCAATAAATACTAGAACTTTTCAAAGCTCTCGTTTTCCTCCTGTTACCCTTTTCATCGTTAGCTCCATCTTTTCGGCATTAGTATCATGGCTTCTTGGTGAATTCGACTGCACAAGGCAGCCTTAATATTTTGTTAAAACTAGGTTATAGCTAATTCAATCATTGGGCGAAGTATGTTGTTAGATGAACTATTTATCATTTAGGAGCAATGGGATTTTAAAACCTTTTTCCACCTGTCGAATCTATCTTTCATTTTCGTTCTTAGTACCTCTCTGGCACACTGTTTCATTCTCTCTTAAATTTATTCTATACATTGAATATTGCATCTTAATTTCTAGTATTCTGTCAATTCCATGTACCATTTGATATCATACGTTTTCCTTCATTTATATCTCTTTTTGCGAGGGTGCTTCTCTCAATTTCCTTCACAGTTTGAAACAATTTTCCCTTTAATCTTCCTCACTGTTTTTGCATCACTTCAAACTTCCTCCAATTCCTCCGTCATCGCGTTATGCACCCTGTACCTCCCTCTAAAATGACGCTCCTTTTCATTTAATGAATTTTCTTGTATGTAAGGACGATAACATTTTGTTCAAATTAATAACTCCGACATGGTGGAATGTTTCTTGTTTCTTGTTTCAATAACTCTATCATGCCGGAGCTAAATTCGATTTTGGTTCGGGGGGGGGGGGGGGGGGGTTTCAACATGCTGGCTTATTTCCATCTGCCAAAAACAAAATTTTCTATTGCTGGTATAAACTCTCTTACCTTCTATACGATTTTCTCTGAATTCTCCTTCCGTCTGAAACTGTATTTTTATTTCCTTCCTGACAGCTCTATCATTTTTCAGATCATTCGTGCCCTTGAACCTTCCGTTTTCCTCCTAAGTACCTTTTTGTTAAGATGCCTTCAATGATTTTCATCCCTGGCTTCTCTCGTTCTTTCTGTATCTCTATTGATTCTCTCCACATTTAAAACCTTTTATTTCCCACCCCAATAGCTCAATTACTATTTCTCCCCTTTTGTCTTGAATCCATACACTGTTGCATTTCACCATTTATTTCACATTAAAAAAAATTTCTTTTGTTATCCGATTTCGATCAGGTTGTCACAAATAAACACAGAAAATAATGCTGTTTCATTGTATATTTTGACTGAATTTTTAAGATTCTGATTGAAAGAAGCAATAATTTCAATATAAAGGTTTTTGGTGTCAGTTGCATTTTATTTATCTTTGGGTACTGGAATATGTGTTGGAAAGATACAGTTTACATCTTTCCAACATTGTTAATTCGTATATTATTAGTCTGACAACAAAATAACTGTAGTACAGTAGGTCACTCTCTCTACGCCCCTTCACTTAAATCCCTGTTTTCCAGTGTTTGGTCCCGAACATACCCAATGAAGGTTATTCCAGAATTCGCTTCTTACACAGTGTAATTAAGGCATTTTCAATCATTGTTTTTTTCATTTTGTATACAGTCTGTTTAATGCAAGGCATTATTTTTTAAAGAATTTTTTTCATGCCCCACAGAAATCTAGAGAACTAAAAATGCAGCAGGTTGACGAGAAATAATGCAGTACACATTCCAGATGTGGATTGTGTTTTTCTGA
This sequence comes from Geukensia granosissima, assembly GCA_032357055.1. NCBI lineage: Eukaryota > Metazoa > Mollusca > Bivalvia > Mytilida > Mytilidae > Geukensia > Geukensia granosissima. The sequence continues at coordinate 18,130 of JAULBM010316057.1, read as the reverse complement.
CACATATTTTAATTTCAATGGTATTAAATTTGTTAAAAAAGGAAAAATTGTGTTTTTATGAAATATATAGTGAGAAATGACATTGACTGAATACTTTCTGCACCTTAACCATTTTCTCTCTTACTTTCTTTTTCCTTTTCTAATAGCTCTCTCTTAGCTCCACTTCTGCTATCCTCAATCTCCTTTTGTAATGTTTTTTATATTTTAATATTTATATTGTTCACATACTTTCTGAGTAAATTGTAAGCTTTTTGGTATGGTTTTTACAGTGTGTCTTCTTGTATACAAGTTGGTGGTGACCAAGCCTTTATTCTTTTTGTTTTCATTTTACCTTTTATTTGTTTCAAAATTGTCTTTGTCGTCCCTCTTCAAATTTTATGGTCGCCATCACAAATTGGGTGATCCATATGGTATCAGTGTATCTAAACTAGTTATGGACCTGTTACTGGTAATACAAATTTAAGTTGACCTCTTCTCAGATTGAGGTTAACCTGGATTTAAGATTTAGGATTCTATGACAGGTGTTGTGCACAGGACAGGGGATGCTTAACCTTCTGGAGCACCTGATCTAAAGGAGTTCCTGGATTCCAAGTGTTTGTTTCTTTTGTTTGCGCTTTATCTTTTGGTTTGGTTTAGATTTGTTTTGTCTCTTTGGACTATGCACTTTTGATCTCACGCATGGGTATTCTACTCTGGACTTTGAACTATGCACTTGAAATCTCTGGCATGGGTATTCTACACTGATCTTAAGTGTGTCAATTTTCCTATGCTGTCATTTTTGCTACTTAGAAAATGGTTATATTTGGCTCAAACAAACCGAGTATAATTTGCCATGTGTTGCAAGAACCTTTCCCAAGTCAAAACTCATGATCACTGGATAATCTGGCCTCATTTATTATTATCTTTTTTTATTAATATATTTTATTAACACTTAGAGATTTCTTGCCAAAAATAGTGTAGGTCATTGACATGAAGAAGTCTTCTTTTCTATTAAAACAGAAAATCACATAATTGAACAGGGGCATTACAAATAATTCTGAAGAAATAAAAATAACGTAGAATGGCACAACTTTATTGTAAGATGAATCAATTGTCCAAAGCTTTCAAAATATTGTTCCAAATAATAAAATAAGGCTAGAGTTGTGCATTAATTAACAGACAAGTACATGTATACTTTGCTTTATACAGAGAAAATCAATACACAGCTTAAATTAATGTCCATTTCATTATATAAAAAGGAAATTTATTACCAGTACATTGAATATATGCTAGAACTTTTGTTATAATTTGTCACTTTTTTTACAACCAGTAAACCAAGTAGAGTCAATTATGTGCTCTCCACATTCAATGTATGTACCAATGACCTAACTGTATGTATCATGCCACATCTCCTATTTTTATATACTTTTTTAAGCATGCTTTATCAGTTTTTGTGATTATGTCTCATATTATAGTGACCTGTGTTTGGTGTGCAGTGACACACCAAACACTTAAGTTTATATAAATGTTAGTCTTATAGACTACAATTACACAATATTCTTTTTTATAAAGTTATACATCAGAATATGATGAATATATTTTAAATGTCAGTATTACTGGCTTTCTGAAAGACCTGTCTAATTCAACCTTAGAATTTTGAGTGTAATTTACAAGACAAATTAAAATAACCTTTAACAGTCACTAAAAACTGGGGTCAAATTTTCTTAAATTAAGTCACAAAAGAACTTCTGTGAGACCGGGATTTACTCAATCAATAAAATCCAAATTTAAGTAAATCTCTTTGACTCAAAAAAGATGAAGAGATGCATAAAAAGTGGCAATTCTTAAAACTTTTAAAACACAAATTATGATTTCATATCTAAACTAAAAGTAACAACCAGCATACTCTTAAAAAACATATATTCCTAAATAATAATCTTTATAAATTATGGTTTTAGACAAAAGTAACAACCAGGATACTCTTAATAAACAGCTTATTTCTTTTATCAATTCAAGACTTGTTTAACATTATTTGTGAATTTCGTGGCGCAATTATACAATAATCTTACAACATGTGATTTTTATCAATACAATCTGTAACAACACAAAACTCCAGTATTTATCACAACCTTCCAACTACATCTCAGTTACAACAATGAACTCTTGGAACAAAAAATACAATAAATATTTTATGTACAAATCTACCTATACAAACTCAACTTTGATTGGTTTAGCACAACACAGAAAGTGTCTGAGAATATTTGGAATGTAAAATTACAATGAAAATATATTATTATAGCATAATAAAAGCATCCATCTTTACAATAACTAATGCAATTTTCCTAGGAAAATGTTCTCTGATTGATTTGTTTATTTTTCATGTTTCATTCCAAATGCAACTGGTTTATTGGTTATATTAAAAACAATTTCCCTTATCTGTTAGCAAGTCTAAGGCTTATCTCAGCAAAATTTTATATAAAATTGAGAATTCAAGACAAATTTAATGATTCATCAAACCCAGTTTGTTCAGGACGTAGTTTAACTGGCACTTTGGTGATTAACATAATACATCTTAACTGTGTTACAAAGGTATAAAATAGCTTTATCTCACTAAAAAAATAATGTGACCACTTAATCTAGCTATGCAAAGGTATTTGACAGAGCAAATATTGGAATGTATAACAAGGCCTGGTGCTGTATGGTCAAAAATATAAAGGATATCAAAAATAATGGAATGTGGCAGTTAGCAAATTATAGCCAGTTCAATACTTAAAAATAATTTGTTTTTAATTAAAATCAAATTACAAGTGTGGAACTACAAATATCTCAGGGTACCAAGAATCATATGTTAGCTTGTACAGACTTGGACTCAAAGCAACAATACAGAAAGTGGTTTTACAATTGGTTCAAAGGCTTATGTTAGTAGAACTGAATTAATAAATACCAACATTATGAAGAGGTAAATAATTGAAAAACCAAACACATTTCAATTTTCTTATTTAAAAATATAATTAAAAGTAAAAATTTCAAAACTGAACTGTATACATGTATAAAAGTAATTTTAACTTTAATATTACAAAATTGAAATAAATTATTTATGAACAACAATCTGCATTACATTCTCTAAAACACATACAGTATTAAAAAACTGGGATGGAATGTAGACAAGACGAAACCATTGTAAGGCCACTGTCAATCTTGTTTCACATATTGTTTTATGGAATTTCCTAACACAATTTTTTTACATATAACTATAAACATGAAAGTACCTGGTAATTATCAGTACAAAACTGAATCTTAATTTTCATTTAGATAGAATGCATGATCAATTAATTTTTGTTTTCATAAAATCTGAAACAAAAACAGAAAATTTGATAACCTCTATTCCACATTCAACCAGTTAATTAAGTGAAGTTTCATATACATTTAACAAGACTTTTTGAGTGACCTTTTATTAAATTCAGTTGTTGCTTAACATGTTACCAAAGGCACAATATTCTCAGTTGTTCATACAATTTACATTCATGTATGCATGAAAAGAAAACCCTTTTTAAAAGACACACATCCATTAACTTTCCCAGCAAATAATTATTAGCTGGAGTTACTTAATAACACATTTGCAAGCAAAAATTGTACTCAACAATTTTAATTTGACCCTGTATTCTCATTTTTTTTAATGGAGAAAATTTTCTTCCAACAAACAAAATATAATAAATGTACCTCTTTACATGTAGGAATGTTTACTATTTCAAATCAATTTTTCTGCAGCCACTGATAGGACAAAGATATAAAAATGTTTAACATAAGTAGTCCATAATTTAAATTGTCAATCCCTATATTTTTACATAACCAAAGAAAGTTTTAATCTCATTTTCAATTAAAAAATAACTTTTTATATAACATTTTGTCATTTACTTGTCTGTAAGGGTGATAAAATATAAAACCCAATTTTTCATTCTAATGGAAAATCAAGATTTTAATTGATGAGGCTAAATGTCGGTTTTACCATAATGACTAATCTTATCTATTAACTTGAGAGCCTGAGCTTTGCTTCTTTATAAACATATAACTATCCTAAGAACTGTAAATTCATACATAACATATGTTCATAAAATGAAGAAAGTGGTGAAATAATTATTAATGAACACATCAGTTAGAGATACAATATACTTTTAATATTTCAAACATTCCAGAAAAAAATGTAACATTACTTAAACTATTACAGCTTTCCTAGACTTTCTAAATCATTTCTGCACAACCAATTATCCTTCCATACAAGGTGGATTAAACAAATAATGTTAACGATTTAAGAGGAGCATAAATGATTTATTATTGGCACAAGCTGATTAATCTTAAAAATAAGCAATTGAAATTTACAAACCCGTGAATGAATGAGACACTTTTCCCTCCAATAATGCCCATTTTACTAACATCCCAGTGCTCATCATTGTTTTGTCACATGTACAGCTGTCTGGTTAAATCAGCAATACTGGCCAAGCTGTCTGAATTTAAAGGTAACGGTTGTAATATAACAGCTGGTCAAAACAATGAGTTTAAAATAGGAATGGAGAATGTAGAATGTCATCTACTGGTCCTTTGCAGATATAATGTTGGAATGTTTGCTAGTACCGGTACATTCATTCTGAGAAGCTTTGTTAAAACTTTTTCTATTATTCCTCTCAACCAGATTTGAAAATAATTATCAATGCCACATGCTTTTTGGTGGATTTTGAATGATGTGTCACTTCAGCTGAATTTTAGACAATATTGTACTTCAAACAGAAAACCACTCAGTTAAAGAAATAGAGAAACAAAATCTAACATTGTTAAAACAATGAAAAATATCTTTTCCAAAATCTTTAAAAAATATCTCACCAAGGATCCAATTTGAATGTTTAACCATCTAAATTGTAGAAAATATGTTTGTCAATGGCTAACAGTGAGAGATTCTTTATATAAAGGTTGTAAAGTATATTACATTCACATGCATTACCTGATATTGTTGAGTTTTATTTTTGTTAATTATAAAATCTTTAAACATGGTAATTCAATTTGCATAAAAAATTTTACTGTTATAAATAAATATTTTCTTGTGGAATATAAACAAGTTAAATACATGATGATATACAAGTATAATGTGGGTACATCTTTGCTGGGGGTAACCTTATTACAAGTATGGGCTTCCTTCAGTGTCCTACAGACAACCTGTTCACAAAGTATGGGTTTCCCTAAATGTTAATGGACAACCTGTTTACAAAGTATGGGTTTTCCTAAATGTTAACTGACAAACTGTTTACAAAGGATGGGGTTCCCTAAATGTTAACGGAAGACCTGATTACAAAGTATGGGTTTCCCTAAATGTTAACGGAGGACCTGTTTACAAAGAATGGGCTTCCCTAAATGTTAATGGACAACCTGTTTACAAAGTATGGGTTTCCCTCAAAGTTAATGGACAACCTGTTTACAAAGTATGGGTTTCCCTAAATGTTAACAGACAATCTGTTTACAAAGTATGGGTTTCCCTAAATGTTAACTGACAACCTGTTTACGAAGTATGGGCTTCCCTAAATGTTAACGGACAACCTGTTTACAAAGTATGGGCTTCCCTAAATGTTAATGGACAACCTGTTTACAAAGTATGGGTTTCCCTCAAAGTTAATGGACAATCTGTTTACAAAGTATGGGTTTCCCTCAATGTTAACTGACAACCTGTTTACAAAGTATGGGTTTCCCTAAATGTTAACGGAGGACCTGTTTACAAAGTATGGGTTTCCCCTAATGTTAACTGACAACCTGTTTACAAAGTATGAGTTTTCCTAAATATTAACTGACAACCTGTTTACAAAGTATGGGCTTCCCTAAATGTTAACAGACAACCTGTTTACAAAGTATGGGTTTCCCTCAAAGTTAATGGACAACCTGTTTACAAAGTATGGGTTTCCTTAAATGTTAACAGACAATCTGTTTACAAAGTATGGGTTTCCCTAAATGTAAACTGACAACCTGTTTACAAAGTATGGGCTTCCCTAAATGTTAACTGACAACCTGTTTACAAAGTATGGGCTTCCCTAAATGTTAATGGACAACCTGTTTACAAAGTATGGGTTTCCCTAAATGTTAACTGACAACCTGTTTACAAAGTATGGGTTTTCCTAAATGTTAACTGACAACCTGTTTACAAAGTATGGGTTTCCCTTCATGTTCACTGACAACCTGTTTTCAAAGTATGGGTTTCCCTAATGTTCACTGACAACCTGTTTACGAAGTATGGGTTTCCCTAAATGTTCACTGACAACCTGTTTACAAAGTATGGGTTTCCCTAAATGTTCACTGACAACCTGTTTACAAAGTATGGGTTTCCCTAAATGTTAACTGACAATTTGATTTAAAAAAAGAATCACCTTCCCTTAATTTCTATTAACAACACTTTTACAAAGTATGAGGACTGACAACAGTTCACACAGTACAGGTTTCCCTAAAGGTTCCTTGACAACCTGGTTCCACTAGTGTTCTTTGACAACTTGTTTATAAAGTGTGGGCTTTCCTGAATATTTCTTGACAACCTATTCAAAAAGCATGGGCTTCCCTTAATGTTTATTTACAACACATTTACAAAGCATGGGCATTGTGAACCTGTATACAAAGTATGAGTTTCCCTTAATTTCATTTACAACCAGTTAATAAATTATGGGTTTCACTAGTTCTTTGACAACTTGTTTATAAAATATTGGTTTCTACTAACAAAGAAGACAAAAATCAGTGCTTAAACTAACCAAAACTTACCAGTTAATATTTCATAACAATTATGTAGGATCATTATAAACATATACCAACCAATAATATGGATACACACAACAAAGACACATAAATAAAACAAATAATACTGATATTGAAAATAAAATCTGTACTAATTTATATGGTTATATACAATATGAAAAGAGGCCAACAAAATACTGATTAGTACAAAAATTAATCAATAAAATAAGTTTGATTATGGGGAAAAATATATAATCTTACAATTCTAGAAAAAATCCTAATACAGAACCTCTGATTTATAAATGGCATTCATTCAACTCATGATATCTTGAACACTTAGAAGTCCAGGTAACTCAAAATAGAATTTCTGCTTATTGTAATATGGAGTAAAAACTGGCTCAGAAAAGTAAAATCTATGAATAAATCTTCATATATGCTTTGTGATAGAATGAGGATTTGATATCAGTTATCAAATCAATGATATATAACATTAAAACATGCAAAATAAGTTTTCTGGTTCCAGGTCCAAATTCTGTGGAAAAATTATTAGGAAGGAAGGCCACCATGCAGGAGCAATTTTTTTCCTTTTTATTGTAGAAAAAAGTGATGGAGGTCTTTTTACATTATCAAATCTCCAAGAAAGCAAAGATGGATAAATTTTTTTGCTCATTTTTGAGTAACCTAACTAAAAATCTTTATAAATGCACTGAAAAGATAAAAGGAATATGTGAGAAACAGAGAATTAATGTTTATGCACTTTTTTTGAAAATGTTTTGTAGCTGATTGTCAGAACTGTAATTGAAGCTTTGCACAATGATCACACTGCAAAAATCGCTTTTTTAATGTATTTTCTAAATGTACATTAGCATAATTATTAAACTTGACATGAAAGAACAAGTTTGAGTTAAACAGGAAGAAAAACTTGAACATTTTTGTAAACAAACAAAATTGATATGGCCTGTTCTTATCCAACATTCTGATTTATATATGGAAATAATTGATTTGAAATGTAAATTTACAGTAATGAAGTATGGTGTACAAGAAATTAGACTTATCATATAAATGTATGTTCAAAGCACTGAGGATTCAAGTGGAGGGTTATTTTGTTCTTTTGAATGTCTTTTTGTAATACAGTCAAACTTTGATGGCTCAAACTCGGATCGCTTGAACACTATGGATGGGTCGAACTGGTTTTCAAGTCCCAATAATTTTCATACATGATCTATCTAAATTTAACCTTGGTTTCTCGAGCTCCTACTCTTGAACTAATGTTTATGTCCCTTCATTAATAAAACAGTTAAATTTACAACACCAGACTCAAATTTAAATTTAAAATCTATCAGGACCTGTCAAAAAGTTAATTGATCACCACAGCTTTTGAGCACAGGTGTGACACTGATGGACAATCATTAATAAATTGTTTATTGTCATATAATTAGTGTAGACCGACGAATAGCTTAATCTTTTGTTATTGATTTTACTTAATCTCTGTTGTATTAACAAAAAATTAACAAGTTCAAAGGATACCACGATAATTGTAATTACCGGACTATACAGAAATATTTCCAGAATATTAAATCTCTGATGTCTTGAATTATTTTCCCTTGTCCCTTGGAGTTCAGGCCATTGAAGTTTGACTTTATTTTAATTTTAAAAGTGATGTCACTTACATTCAGTCCAAATTTTGTCCTAATGAAAACAAACCAAAGGAGGACTTCAAAACTAGAATTTCTATTCAAAATAGGTATCTGAACATTATCTAAATATTGCACACTTTACAATAAAGCAATGCATAACAGTAAATCAAAATAATTTCAGTCTCTTTTTATACATAAATTTGCATTAATAATACCTATTTTTTTTTATCTTTTATGGTTTTTTCTCCAAAGTGAGCATTACATAAATAAATTTGAATCTTTCTTTTATTTTTGCAACGAAAAAAGTGAACTTAAGATGATATCAACATCATAAGAAAACATGACCAAGCTTCTCATCTCCAAAACTACAATTTGTAATTAACCTCTATATTCAATGATTATCAAATTACAATCATTTCTTGAAAGTCCAATTGGTCATCAGCAATTTTTACATAATTAGCTACAAGTATAATGATGCAAAATTGAAAATTATGCAGTTTCAATAACAGAGACAGAAATGAGATTAGCATTGGAAAGAGCAAATTTTTATACTTAAAATGACATTCTTTCCATTTAATACATATTAAATGCACAGAAACAAAATAAAAAAGAATTATTGGAAAACTTAAAACTTGGTCTTGACATCGATAGTTTTCCCATCATGCAAAGCATCATAAACATCACTATACTGTTCTCCTGACATTGTTTCTCCATTACTTTTCTCGTCACTTATGCTAGGCCTATCTGCAGGTTTTTCTCCCTTAGATTCTGACCGACTAGAGTGACGCTGATGCAATGAAGATTCTTCTTTTTTTGTTTTAGCTGAACCAGGAACCAGATAATCATCTTCAGAGACTAGTATCTGTTCCTGACTACCTACAGACCGGTAACCAGTATCTTCACTACTACACATGACATCATGTGGATCTAAATGAACATGTTCGGGTAGATGTCGGTCATCACCTATATGTGAACTGTGTCTATGACTTTGACCTAGTAACCTTTGACTATCTTCGTCAATATTTCCATCATCATCATCATTATCGTCATCAAAGGTTTCATCTTTTTTTTTCAAAGCCTTTTCCTTCATTGACTGCAATAATTTATAATCATCTATATGTATAAATCCTGTGGGACTTGTACATATTTCCCCCTCGTTTAAACGCCTCCTTTCATTGTCCATCCTCTGAATCAACACCTGTATTTCATCACTAGTTGCATATGCAAGATCACTTTTTTTCAGTCGGTTGGGCGTTGGTAAAGGTTTACCATCCCACGGCTGCTGGTATGGGTTGGCATCCTTATCATAGGTACTGTGTCTATCAGGTGGAGCGCTGCTTGGCACAGATGGACAAACTGCTCCTGGAGTTGCAGGAGCAATTGGAAGAGATGGTGGCCCAACCAGTGAAGTTGGCGGTGCAGATGGCAAAGTTGGTGGCACTACTGGAACAATTGGAGCGGAGATTTTTTTAGGTTCAGATGGAAAGAATGATCCCATATTTTTGCCTGGTGTGACAGGCTGAACAAATGGTGATGTAGCAAAATTTTGGTCATTTCCAACAGAATCGTAATAATTTCCTCCATAGGTATCATAATCATAATCATTTTCTGTTGGTGACGGCAAAGGTGGTGCTGTTACTGTCATACTATGTGAAAAATGTTCCTGGGCTTTCTTATTTATTCTTTTTCGCCTGAAAATGCATATAAAATTATTGATCAATTTACATCCCTATATCTATATTTAAAAAATCTAGTCTACATTTTAATCAGTTTAGCTACTTGTGATGATGTATTTAATTCATTTTAAATTTTTCCATTTCCATAGGATAAAAGAAACTTTTTCAAGTTTTTAAGAAAATTATTCACTTTTCAAATATAAGTTGCCTTTATGACAGATCTTGCTCTATTTAAAGCAGCTGATTTCAATCTTGTTTATATTTTGAAGTGCACAAAACAATGACATACCATATTATAAAATCTCGAGCAATGACTTACCTTTAAGAACACATTCATACATAACACAGTAAAAAAGTGTATAAAGGGCACTGATGTTGGTAAACTTGCAATGGTAAATATTTCTTGCATATTTAGAAAGAGAACATATTAATTAATGATGGTGAATGAATCCTGCTTTGTATAGACAGGGCATTTTTTTATATAGGGCCTGTTCACACTAGGCTTAATCTAATTTTGATAAATTTATGCCGGAATACAGGTAACTTGTTGTGTTCATACTAGCATTGATTTAATGACTTAATCCAGATAAAACTGAAAATTACAATTAAGAAGACCATAAGTTATGTTACTAATAATGAAGTCAGATTTGTTCCATAACTTGCATTCACACTACAGTTTAATCCAGATAAACTTAATCAGGATGAACTTTAGGTAGTGCAACCCTGTCCAGATTAACTTAAATTATGTAGGAATGCACTGTAACTTAAACACAGTGCATAATCTAGATGGCAAAATGGAGATTTAAGTTGCTAAAAATTTTGAAAATCCATTGAAGTCGCCAACTCAAGTATTTTTAAGTGATGCGAAGTCACCGTGCAATTTTGACCAAAGAAAGATACCACACAAATTGGGTATGGTAAGACACAGAATTCATCCTAAACAACCAAAATGGCTGCAATTTTTGTGGCCAAGAGAAAACATTTATTGAAAGAATTACCATAATTTCTATCGTTTCTCAGCATGTTAGTACATATTTCATTGCTGACAGCGACTTGCAACATGGATATTATCTTTTGAATACAAGATTTACGAAAATGAAGTTGGATTTTAGAAAAAGTAAAATGATAAAAACCAGATGACAGTCGTGACAGTAACACTACGTCTTTAGACCGTGGCTACTTATAAGGATTGATTAATTAAATAAAGAGATATTTCTGCACAGAGGTCTTACTTATTTCTTACAATTTCAAATTATTGGTGTTCTTTCTGAACTGACTGTCTCAGAGACATAATATGAATTACACTGCCTGCATTAAACTCTTTTAGTATTTTAATTACTTTCCCTTGTTATGGTTATACTTGGTATAATGAAATAAGAAACTATAGACACATAATTAATGAAACTGAACCTATTTTTTGTTTTGCCATTGTATTTTAAAATGCAAAATACCCTGGCGCAAAAGTACCACTTCTCCATCTTGAAACTCACTTCTCCCTTTCCCTCCTGAAAGGGAGAAATCACTTCTCCCATTCACTGAATCCTAGATTATGCCCTGGTAAACCATGTATACAATCTAGATTAACTTTTGTAGTGTGAACAGGCCCATAAAGAACACTGTATTCACCCATATAAAACTGGTGAACAAGATGACACATACAACATCCAATAATTTAGTTTAAATTAAATATTAACAACTGTATTTGTATCCTTTTATGATAATGGTTAACAAGACAATGTCTTACCTTAAACAACACACTACCAAAATAATAATGGCCAGTAACACAACAGCTGCCACTGATCCTGAGATAATGGGAACCAAGTCTGTAATGAAATTAAGCATTAAATGATTGTACATGTGACAGCCATCCACAAAATGGCAGTTAAATCCAAATGTCCCATTACAGCCCTAAACAATCACGACAAACATTTTCTGTTCTTTGTTTTTTTTACCCCTCCTTGAAAACAGAACTAAATACATGAACTCAATTTTGGTTTAAGAAATTAATAAAAATCCAAAGTTCTACAAACTATTGATTGAATGTTGTTTAACATCCAACAGCAAATATTTCTTGCATATTCAGTAGGAGTGCATATTATTGAGTGTTCATGAATAAACCAGGCTTTGTTCTAGACTGACATGTTAAACCTGATTTTAAACACGCTTCTTCATAAAAGAAAAATTCCACAAGAAGACTTGCTACTTTACTTTACCAAAACGCATTATTTTGACTCTAGGGCATGCTTCTTTACCCAGACAAATGTTTTAATATTGGAAAGCATTATTTAAAACTGACAATCGTTTTTAATAAAGAGTAAAGAATGTGTAAGAGAATAAAAACAAGTGTGGAACAAAAATGTCTCGCCTGTATATGTGGCTTTGACCCTATAAAGATGTGGACACAATTATTTTCTAATCTAATATTCAGCAAATATTACCACCAGGACATTTAAATACATGTATAACAATTCTATAGTCACAAACATGATAAAAGGGTGAGTTATTGACTAAAGTTGGTGAAGGATAAGGACATAAGATACATGGCCGACTGTCATGTACTCCTAACAACCAATAAGCACATCCTATACTGTTGACCCACCACCAACAGTTTCTGAAATTAACTTATAGTAAATCAATAAGCAAATATTTTTGACTTACCACTTACAGTAAATGAGAAATAGACTTAGGCATGAAAACTTAACCCTAGTAAAAAAAAATGAGGTCAAGGACAAGACATGGTAAACTGACATGTACTCCTAATAATGTTTAAGCATACCAATATTGCTGACCTATCATATATAGTTACTGAGAAACTGACCTAAGCATGAAAACTGACCCTGGAGTTTAAGAGTCACTGAACCATGCAAAGTATGTCAAGGACCAATGTCATGTGGTTGGTCGATAATTTCATATCACGAACTATATGCACACTAACTTTGGTCATCATAGCAATTAAACAGAAATATAGAGCTCTCAAAGTTAAAGCCGCCGCCACCACTGCCGTAAAGTAATACCTATGTCTCACTTCCTCACAGGCGAGACAAAATTGTTAAAGCCCCAGATTTAATCATCTATCTTGCTTTATTCAAATATAGATTACCAAGATTAAAATTGCTCAATTACAGTAGATTCCTTGAAAAATGTAATGAATTACAATCGATTACAATTAAAGATTATGATTACAAATGGTGTGTAGGATCTACAACACAAAATAATTCTTAATTTTTGGTGCAGCAGTCAACAGAAACATATTAAACAGTACATGAACATGTGATCAATATTAAGTAATCAAGTAAGCAAAAAATGTCCTGAAAACAGCACTGTCTTGTATTAACTGAATTTGCTTATGCAGAGAATTTCAATGTGTTTCTTTTTCAACACTGTTTAACTTTTTAAAACTGGAATACCTTATATAAATTTTTTGCAAATGATTTTATTTGATGTACTGTTATAACTTCCAGGAGAAAAAAATGACAAAGTTGTTGACTTTGCATATTAGAAACACATTTTGTATGTATGAATGAAACTATTATCTGTCTTATGGTTAATAATACCAATACCTGTCTTCTCTCCAATCTTTCCTTGATCTGAAGGATCTTTATTTTCTTCTGGTCTTACACCTATAGTAAATATTTATTTTGATTACAAAAATAGAGAGAAATATTGATTACCATTGTTTGTGTTGTCATAATTACATACTAATAATCATGGAAAAAAAGTCTTCTAGAAAATTATGAAAGTTTAAATACCAGTATATTCACTTTTGAAATAAAATTAAACTGCTAACAACTGTATGATTCTAATAAGATATTTTGAATTCAACCACGATTCTCATATATCACCTAGCAATATGAGAGTGGTACATGTAGCTGTAAAAAGAAAAGCAGAGAGCCCATAGTAGCATCCTCTACGGCAGATATTAGTTAAAATCACCATTCTTTATATTGAACATCTATCAAATATCAAATGCTGTATTATTTGTTGCATCCTTTGCTGCAAGCTGAATTTTGCCGATTTTAAAAATCTGAATAACTGTCTTTAGACTTTCGACAAACTTTTTATGCCAGAACAACTCATTGATATAAAAATTTTGTCATTAGGAGTTCACAAGCTTAAGAAATGATGTAACCAGTGTAAAAAGCAACAAACTGCACTTGGGAAACGAGAATTTATGGAATTTTATCAAATACCATAAATAATGTGATTGGATTATGCAAAAAAAAAACATTATGACCGACCCAATCCTACATGTTAGTTATCAATTTTATATTACTGCAATATTTTCATTGCTGTTTAAGTAAAAGGTCTATTGTTGGCATTGTTGTCATCAACACCATTTTCTGAAGAAACAAAGGTTTTCTTCTAATATCTTTTGTTCTAGTATTTGGATCCAATTGAAATTTCCCCAGAATGATACCCAATATAAAATACAGTTTATGACTGATTTGAATAAAATAGCCCCACCCATTTTTTAAAGATGAACAAAATTAGAATTTTCTTGTATTAAAATTTTATCCACAATTTGTCAAGTTTTGTTGGGGTATTTTCCTTTGTACTGTCCATGACAAAGCCACCTTTAGAAGTCACATGCGGCATGACCCACATCTTACAGTTTTTTTAGATATACAGTGTTGAAAAATTGCCATTTTTTCAAAAATTTTGATGGTTTTTTCATAATTCCTTTAAATTGTTTGCATCATTAATTACTCAAAGCACTTTTATGTAATTTTTACGGGTTTCTATGTAAAAGGGGTCAAAGGGTAAAAAAAGCAATTTTTGCAGGAGATCAGAAGTTTACTATCCATCCAATTTTGAAGGTTTTTTTTTTCATTTTATTTGTCTCAATGGTAGCTTTCAATAATTATCAATGGATTTTCCCCATGATTGTTTTCACTGAAAAGGGGATTGCACATGATATGGAAAAACAATTTCCATCTGATTTTCATGGTTTTTTACCTTATTGTTCAAGTTATATTACTGTGTCAAGGACTTTCTGTGTCCAGCACATCAATGTATCCTGCAAATAATTGTGTCCAGCATAATACTGCATCCACACAAATATTTGTTTGTTCAATTTTCACATAAGAAAATTGCTGCACTTATGAATCACCTCAATTCTTTTTCTCATGGTTCTGTAAATAATTGCTCTTTTAAAACCATGTGCACCAGCGACTGGGACCAACCATAAGTCTATCCTGAGCTTTATTTATACATTATAATATTGATTATTGCAAAACAAATGAAACAAATTTTAACCTTGTTTTACAAAAACCAGTGCTCAAAACTGTGGTTTACTACATGAATGCTTTTAGTAAGCACCATGCATTTTTCAATTGTTAGCTGGACCCGTGTGTACTGGCCATTCTATGAAATACTGAATTCCTACAAATTCTTACTGTTAGTTAGTGGTTCTGTGTTTACTACTGTAGTAGTAGGATAAAATTCTGGTGGTACACAGACATTTTCACTGGCCCGGTGTACAGCATTTGCACCACAAGTCACCATCACATCTACATCTGTATAGGTAGCTGTAATTAAAAGTCATTCAAGTCATGTGACAGAGTTAAAACTTGCACTATATCATGAAGCATCTTAACTTGGCAAATGGCTTTCGATAATTGCTTTTAATAAAGCATAATGGTTAATTTTGTTGCATTTTTTGGTTAAGAAAACATAGAGCACACCTGAGAACAATCATAATTTATATTTATTTTTCGCATAAAAGTCATGAAATAAAAATATTTAACCGGAGGCTCCATGGATCCTGTAATCGCTCACCTGAAAATTTTTTTGTTGAACAATCATTATTCCAAAGTAACAATTCAATAAACTTTGCATTTTCTGACAAGAAAAGGTTTGAAAACTGGACCAATCAGAATACATAATTGCCCCTGGCGGCCATGTTGATTTTGGGATTGGCACCAATTTCATAACTCTGGTAAAGGACCACCTGCCTAATATTTCTGCCAAGTAAGGTTGAAATCCGTAAACCTGTTTCCAAAAAAAAAAAAAGACGAAAAATGTGAAATTCACACTTTGGGCCAGGTGAGCTAACAAGGAATTCATTAAGTTTGACTGATTTTCCTACTATCCCCCCTAGCATGTCTGCTGAAGGTAAATCCAGTGCTTTACATGCAGTTCGATTTGGTTTTGTCAGTTTTGAATTTGTTATAATGTATGCGAGATGTGGTTTGTCATGCATGTATATTCCATATCTTTTTTTTAAATATTAATATCTCAAAACTTTTGTCACTTTTAACCTTAAAATTGATAGCCTCAAAGATACATTGTATTTTAATCAATGATTTAATTTCATTTTACATTCTAATTCTTTGTGTCAGAAATAAATAGAAAATCATAGAGACACAGTTATGTGAAATGTACATTGAATATTTTTTGTTTAGTATATTTATTGGAATACAGGCACTCTCAAGTGGAAATAAGAGAATTTGTTTGATCTTTATAGTTCATCTGTTACTGATTATGCTTTCTAAGATTTTTTCATATAACCACTTTTGGTGGAGGGTTGGGATCCCACTAAACCAGTTTAACCCCACAACACGTCCAAAGTGCCTGTCCCAAGTCAGGAATTGTGGTTAAAATTCTACGGTCACTTGGTGGGTGGCTGTCTCATGGACAATCATGCCACATCTCCTATTTTTATATAGCTTCGTCTTGGTATATTATGTTTCGGGACATGTACATTTGGGCAAAATACACTTTCCACAAGAAGTGGTATTCTACAATTGTTGACAGCCTTCTAGAGAACTAAATAGCATTGTTTTTTTCATGGTTGGAGTTGTCACTCTTACATTTACCCAAAATATTTAAATGTTCATATTGAAAGATTTGCTATAAATTAACAGTGTTTCTAATAATATTTTGAGATAAATAAGTGGTCTGCCTTGACAACTTTGAGTGTATGTGTATAAATCTAATATGTGGTATTTTGAGGGCTTCTAAGCATCGATCCTTTACATAAACTACTTGAGGGCTTAGCATCGATCCTTTACATATACAACTTGAGGGCTTAGCATCGATCCTTTACATATACAACTTTAGGGCTTAGCATCAATCCTTTACATATACAACTTGAGGGCTTAGCATCGATCCTTTACATATACAACTTGAGGGCTTAGCATTGATCCTTTACATTTACAACTTGAGGGCTTAGCATCGATCCTTTACAATTACAACTTGAGGGCTTAGCATCGATCCTTTACATATTCAACTTGAGGGCTTAGCATCGATCCTTCACATTTACAACTTGAGGGCTTAGCATCGATCCTTTACATATAACCCCTTAAGGGCTTAAATTTAGCATCGATCCTTTACATATACAACTTGAGGGCTTAGCATCGATCCTTTGAGGGCTTACATGTAGCACCAATTCTTAACATGTACAACTTGAGGGGTTTACATCCATCCTTAAAATGTACACTTTGAGGAATGTTTATCCATCCTCAACATTTACCCTTTAATGGTTTTTGTACATCCTAAACATTTACACTTTGAGGGCTTTGTATCCATTCTTAACATGTACAAATGTAAACTTTGAGGGTTAAGCATCCATCCAAAACATGTACAATGTACACTATTAGAACTTTGTACTGCTCCTTAACATGTACACTTTGCTGACTTTGAATCTATCCTTTACATGTACACTTTCAGGGCTTTGAATCCATCCTAAACATGTACACTTTGAGGGCTTTGAATTCATCCTAAACATGTACACTTTGAGGGCTTTGAATCCATCTTGAACATGTGTACATTAAGAGATCTTTACACTTTGAGAGCTTTGTATCCACCCTAAACATGTACACTTTGAGGGCTTTGAATCCATCCTAAACATGTACACTTTGAGGGCTTTGAATCCATCTTTAACATGTGTACATTAAGAGATCTTTACACTTTGAGAGCTTTGTATCCACCCTAAACATGTACACTTTGAGGGCTTTGAATCCATCCTAAACATGTACACTTTGAGGGCTTTGAATCCATCTTTAACATGTGTACATTAAGAGATCTTTACACTTTGAGAGCTTTGTATCCACCCTAAACATGTACACTTTGAGGGCTTTG
>JAULBM010316046.1:947-13819 GCA_032357055.1 Geukensia granosissima | reverse complement strand
AGACACCAAAAACTGAGAATTGATGACCAATGTATTTGTATAAGACACCAAACACTGAGATCTGCAGTCAAATGAATTTGTATAAGACACCAAAAAAACTGAGAATTGATGACCAATGTATTTGTTTAAGACACCAAACACTGAGATCTGCAGTCAACTGAATTTGTATAAGACACCAAAAACTGAGAATTGATGACCAATGTATTTGTATAAGACACCAAACACTGAGATCTGCAGTCAAATGAATATGTATAAGACACCAAAAAACTGAGAATTGATGACAAATGTATTTGTATAAGACACCAAACACTCAGACACCAAAAACTGAGAATTAATGACCAAATTAATATTTGTACAAGACATCACATACAGAATATATTTGTATAAGAAACCAAATTCCGGTACTGAAAATTGAGACCAATGTATTTATACAAGAAACAAAAAACTAAAAACTGAGATCCAATGTTTTTTGTATAAGATACCCTATACCAAGGATTGATAACCAATATATTTATTAGACACCAAATAAAAATAAAACTTTTGTAAAATTACAGTTTACATTCAGACCACAAGAAATAGAGTGATTCTGCCACAAAATGTCTGATTTATATTAATATGTCTTTTGCAGTTGGACCAGGTTACAAGTGGTGCCATTGTAATTGCTTACCCTGATGGAAGCCCAGCACATGTTCACTTCATGGACAAAGAAATGTGTGAGAAATACTGGAAAGTGTGGTTAGAACGTTTACACAAATTCTGGCTACAAGTCAGATCAAAAACAGATTGATAGAAGATTTGGTTTTAACACAGAAATTCTGGCTTCAGGTCAGATCAAATGCAGTGATGAAAATGTAACCTGTTAATTGAAATTCCAGCAGCAATATGATTAAACTTTTACCAGAATACAATGTATATCCAAAAATACTGAGTTTATGGAACTAAACAGCATTTTTATACAACCAAAATACTTTGCAGTCTTTTTTATGATATGGGCTGATCGCCATCACCTTGTTCTTAGACTTTTAGGCTTTCTTTCAGTACCTTTTACCACCTTGGTGGTGTAACGGTTAGCGTGCTCGTCTTGAGTGCGGAATGTCATGGGCTCAATTCCTAGCCAGGTCAAACCAAAGACATTAAAATTGGTATTTGCTGCTTCTCTGCTAAGCGTGCAGCATTTAGGAGTAAGAGCAAAGACTGGTCGGCCCAGAGTCAGAATAATGTGTCTAGGTAAAGTGGCTTGTCTTCCAGCTAACTGTTGCTTTCATGAGCTAGCATGAAAAAAATCAGCTCAGCGTGTCGGTCTAGTACAGAGCAGGGTTCATTCATCATCACTCATTGTTATCATGTTTTTGTCCTGAATATGCATGAAATATTTGCAACTGGATGTAAAGCACCATTCAATCAATCAATCAATAACTTTTGCAAACATTCAATTTTGCATATTATGGAAAAAATTTATTTTTTCATCTGATTTCAGTAGAGGGGGTTTCTAAATCTTCCCTATGAAAACTGCAACAAAAGTTTTGGGGATAACTGATTCAGTCATATCACTGTGTCCAGCACTTCCCTATTTAGAGCACATTACTGTGTCCACACTTACCAAAATGTTCATTTGTTCTTCTTTCTCATGTTAACATGCTGTGGTCGTATCATGCTGGGCTTGGGGAGAACCTTAGTTGTATGTAGACATATTGTTCTCGACTGAGTCTAAAGAAAAATCAGAAATGCGATTCTTCCACATTTACTGACTTTGTTTTTTATCTTGTTATGTTGTGTCTGTCATATATATGTATTATGGTCAGCTTCAGGTAAGCAAGTACCATTACCTTTTCATGACTACATAATCATGTCTGACAAATTTATTACAGTATTAAAATATGTGAAAAATATTGATATTTGTGTTTGTTTTTCAAGTTTGCCTAAGTAGAGGGAAAACCATTGTAGTACTCATGGCATTTTGCATTTGTCCACTTTTTTTAAAGGTTCAAATCATGTCAAATATTGTTGGATAATGAAATGTATGTTGGTAAGATACAGTTTACACCTTTCCAACAGTTGAAATTATTAGTATTATTTTAAATTTTTATAAGCATGTGTGAGATGTGGATCCTGTCTTTCTGGTCTTTAAAAGTTGTTAACAGATACACTGCAAGAGTTTCTTGAGATCATACAATGCACTGAAATTGACTGAGATCATATACTGGTCATACAATGCACTGAGTTTGATTGATATCATACACTGCACTGAGATTGATTGAGATCATACACTGCACTGAGTTTGATTGTGATCATATACTGCACTGAGTTTGAGATCATACACTGCACAGAGTTTGATAGAGATCTTACATTGCACCGAGTTTGATTGTGATCATACACTGCACTGAGTTTGAGATCATACACTGCACTGAGTTGGATTGATATCATACACTGCTCTGAGTTTGATTGAGATTAACAATACACTGAGTTTGATTGAGATTATACACTGCACGAAGATTGAAGTCATTTGCTGCACTGAGTTTGATAGAGATCATATAATGCACCGAGTTTGATTGTGATCATACACTGCAGAGTTTGATTGAGATCATACACTGCACTGAGTTTGATTGAGATCATACACTGCTCTGAGTTTGATTGAGGTCATACAATGCACTGAGTTTGATTGAGCTCATACAATGCACAGAGTTTGATAGAGATCTTACACTGCACTGAGTTTGAGATCATACACTGCACAGAGTTTGATAGAGATCTTACACTGCACTGAGTTTGAGATCTAACACTGCACAGGGTTTAATTGAGATTATACACTGCACTAAGTTTGATTGAGATTATAAACTGCAAAGAGTTTTAGATCCTACACTGCACTGCGTTTGATTGAGAACATAGACACACTGAGTTTGATTGAGGTCATACACTGCACCAAGTTTGATTGCAGTCATACACTGCACCAAGTTTGATTGAGGTAATAAAATGCACCAAATGTGATTAAGGTCATACACTGCACCGAGTTTGATTGCAGTCATACACTGCACCAAGATTGATTGAGGTCATACACTGCACCGACTTTGATATAGATCACACACTACACCAAGATTGACTGAAGTTTACATCGGAGTTTGTCTCCCCAGTACTTAAGACAGGGGTCATGTAGGCTGCATGCTGGGGTCTTTAGGTGTAGGCAAGCATTCAGAATAATTACTTCAGTAGGACCTAGATTTCATGCTTTACGCCTTTTGTTGAGATGCAGGTTGAGTTCATATATC
Organism: Geukensia granosissima; assembly: GCA_032357055.1. Taxonomy (NCBI): domain Eukaryota; kingdom Metazoa; phylum Mollusca; class Bivalvia; order Mytilida; family Mytilidae; genus Geukensia; species Geukensia granosissima. The sequence goes on along the minus strand of JAULBM010316046.1, from coordinate 10,559 downwards.
TTGAGTACTATGTTATATAGACAAACGTCATGCGATTTAAATACCAGCTAATGTTCCATAATGTCAAGTGGCAAATATTTCGTGCATATTCAGGGTACAATTGTTTAACACTTTTAACTCCAGGTCAAATTTAAACTTTGGTTACATCCTGTACAAAACAAGCTAATTCTCCATGTAGTTTTACTTGGAGTTAAACAAGTTGAACAACTGGGCCCAGGATGAGAGCTTATTAACGGTGATGAATGAATCCTGCTCTTGCTTGCTCACAAAAGCAACAGTCTGCAGGAAGATGTGCCACTTAACCCATTTGTTTGGCTCAACCCAGCCAGGGATCAAACCCACAATCTTCTGCAATTAGTCGAGTTTATCATTACACCACCGAGACAGTCTCTTTAATTAAAGTCATGAAAAGCAAAGAAATCAATAAAAGCCTGAAGTTATGTTTTATTCACACTTAAATGATTTTTAGGCTTATGTCCAAGGTCTGATAGTGAAATACAAAGAATTGTGTGATAAGTGTAAAGGCAACAATAAGTTTGCTGTGACCTAGATATTGTGTTATTGACATGGAATATTACTGGAGGCTCAGGAGGATGAGCTTGTATCGCTCACCTGCCATTTGGCGAAGAAGTTGCAGAGGAGAAGATTTTTCAATGAATCAGCCAATCAGAAACAAGATTTGACTGGCGGCCTTGTTTTTGTCCGATTGGGATGAAATGGGGAAACTTGTAAAGTACTTTCCATGGATGCTCTACATCAATTATTAATCAATTTCACCAAGCAGATTTAGCCAATTAGAAACAAGAATTATTTGGCAGCCATGTTTTGTTTCAGATCAGGACAAAATTAGGAAACTTTATAAAGGTACCTCCACTGATGCTCCAGTTCAAAAATTAATTAATCTAGCCAAGCAATTTCAGAGAAGACTTTTTAATGAATCAACAAATCAGAAACGTGAATCATTCATGGTGACAATGTTTTTTGTCTAATCCAGACATGAGGAAACTTCATAAAGCACATTCTATAGATGCTCCAAAACAAATATTCATCCATTTAGCGGTTTTAGAGATTTTCTAATGTATCAGCCAATAAGAAACAAGAATCGTCCATGGCAGCCATCTTTTTTGTCTGATCGGGACAAAATGAGGAAACTTTATAAACTTTATAAAGAACCTTCTATAAATGCTCCATACCAAATTTTATTCCATTTGGCCAAGCGGTTTCAGAGGAGAAGATTTTTAAAATATAAGCCAATCAGAAACAAGAATCGTCCATGGCAGCCATGTTTTTTGTCCGATCAGGATGAAATGAGGAAACTTTATTAAGGACCTTTCATAGATGCTCCATACCAAATGTTAATCCATTTGACCAAGCAATATCAGATGAGAAGATTTTTAATGTATTAGCCTATCAGAAACAAGAATTGTCCATGGCGGCCATGTTTGTTGAAGGATCAGGACGAAATGAGCAATCTTTATAAAGTACTTTATATGGAGCCTTCCTATTAAGCTAGGTTCAATTTGGCCAAGCGGTTTCAGAGGAGTTAATAATTATGTGAAAAGTTAACAACAAACAGATGATGGACGCTAAGTTATGAGAAAAGCTCACATGGTCTTTGGCCAGGTGAGCTAAAAATAGGAGATATGGCATGATTGTCCATGAGACAGCCACCTACCAAATGACAATAAGAATATTTAATTTTTGTCAATGTCAGCAAGATTTTTCACTTCAATAACTTTGTATAGGTTGTCCTTTATGTTTTAGTGTCTATGAACTAGAGGCTTAGCCTGTATCACTCGCCTGACATTTGGCCAAGAAGATTCAGAGAAGATTTTCTAATGAATCAGCTAATCAGAAACAAGAATCATCCAGGGCGGCCATGTTTAGTTTCTGATAAGGACAAAAGGAGGAAACATTATAAATTAAAATGAGCAAACTTTGTAAAGGACCTTCCATAGATGCTTCCTATAAAATTTATTTCCATTTGGCCTAGCAATTTCAGAGGAGATGATTTTTTTGTGGTTCAACCAATCAGGCAATTGAATTGTCCATGGTGGCCATGTCTGTTTATGGGTTGGGACAAAATGAGCAATCTTCATAAAGGAATTCATATAGATACTTCCTGTCAAGTTTGATTAATTTTGGACCATTGGTATCAGAGGAGTTAATTAAAATGTAAAGATTGATGAACGAGTGATGAAAAAAGCTCACATGGCCTTCTGCCAGTTGAACCAAAAATGCATCTGACAATATCTATAATATTGTTATACAATCAGTGCCCTACTTGTATTCATTACATCTCCCTAGCATGGGGACAGTGATGACCTCTCAATCTGTGATATCTGACTGGTGTTAAAGCTGTTATTTCTCCAGTGGCCACAAAAATTTCATTTCAATATTTATTACAACAAAAACATGTTTTTACTACATCACTGTACAAATTATACATATATATCATATACATTTCTTGTAAAAAAGGACTAAAAACTCAACATTCACTTCTGTAAAGGCTACTCACTAAAATCTCTTGTAAAGTGGCAAACAGATGCATCCTTGTAACTGACATTGTACAGAAGGGTAGGAACTGGGTAGTCACTCTGCTATAATTGATACGAATTGGGTAGTCACTCTGCTATAATTGATACGAACTGGGTAGTCACTCTGCTATAATTGATCATAATTTAGTAAGAATGGCAATATAATTGATCAGTAATTATAACAAATCAACCTAAATTTAGACTACACACTGATTATGGAAAACGTTCCACAAAAAGTCTAAAGACTTGCGATAACCAAGTACTGTATTATCTATGTTAGTTACGACCACAGGTAACACATTTTGTAAAACATTTGCCAGATGTGGAATTCTATCATATATGCACCATTAAAACCAAGACGCTGTTAGAAATATCAACAAAATTATAATATATCATGCGGAAACAAAGTCTACAATTTCATCTGTATCACTATCTAAGAATGAATTTTAGTACACTTATAAAATTTCAACATAAAATGGGACCATCAACAATAGGCAAGGCATGATTTGTCATTTAGAATGATAATAACAAATTACATAACAGGGTTTGGTCTTTCTAATATGATAGATATGAACATAAATAAAATAACAATAGAATCTTATATCAGGCAGTTTTAAGGAGGTCAAAGTTGACCAAACCACACCTTGTCATAAATACTAAATTTTATTTGCAATTTGTTCAGTTTCCCTGTATTACATAGAAACAATTTCATCCTTAGTTATATTAGCTTTTTTACAGTAGCCTAGAAGTAAAGATAAAATATTTGATACATCAATATGGCTTCTTATTTATAAACAATAACAGATTCATCCCTAAATTAAAATGTTAGTTAGAGATGCTACGTTGTTTTTAACTTCTTCCTTTTTCCTCCTGCTAAATCTCCATCAATAGAACTCTCAGATTCTGAGCCATCAAAACCTACACTACTTGACTGTGCAAACTGACCAGTATTCCGTGCTTTTTCTAGAGCTCGAACTAGAAGGATAAATTAATATAGTTCTGTATAATGTGTAAATATGGAAAATGTGAAAAATAACATGTAATAACAGGCAAAACATAGGATTAATTTTTAAAATACTTTTTACATCATTTTTTAATACAAACTGGAATTATATCATATCAAGATTTTTGCTTCTAATAGTTTGTGCATCAGCAAAATAACCTTGGTTACATTTCCAATATAATGATAACTACACTCAATTACTGTATTGTGATTATAAAAATTTACAACACAAATTATCCCTATTTAACACAACTTTTTAAACACAAGTTGCAGTTTCTTTAATGATTTATTTCAATGAAATATTTAAGATTAGTGGTAAATTAAAATTGTCATACATTGGCAGCAAGAAAAAGTCAAACGTGTATGTTGTGTTAGTGCAGTCAAACCTATTATTGTAACAGATCAATGATGGCTACTCTAGATGGTTAATCTTTAAATAAGTAACAATAATTGAAAATTATGGCCATACCTGCATATCATCCATTCAAAATCAATATGGAAAAGAGGCAAAGAGTATGCTTTATTATATGAGAACAAAAAGATATGGGGTAAATGTCAGAAAAACTGCACTAAAACAACAAGACAAACAGATTTACAAATCTAGGTGTCTCCACAACAAGGGTGGAATACCACTTCCTGTGAAAGTATCTAAATTGCTCAAAATAAAAAAAATTATTATACTGTTCTTACCTGAATTACTTAATATGAACATGTAATAAGACATTAAACACAAGAACAAACCTATGACCACAATTCCTGACTTTGGAGAGGCACATGAGACCCGTGGTGGGGTTAAACTAATTAAGTCAAAACCAAACTTTCCCCCAAATGAGAAGTTCTGGTTACGGAATGTGTTGGGAAGATAGTGGTATATTTTCCTTCTTGTTGCTCAGTTTTATTGTGAACTTTTTTGTATTCAAACTGTGGCTGTAACACAGATTAAACACATCTCTTTCAAAATTTATCCCAAATCCTTTCTTTTCTAAAATAAGTGCACATTCACATTGTAAACCAAAAATTTCTGCTAATAAAAGATTCTGCAAATTTTGCAAAGATCAAGTTGAAGATGAAATACACTTCCTTTAACACTGCCCTTTATATAAAGACTTTAGAGAATAATAGTATTTTCAAAAATATTATCAAAGAAGATGATATTAAATCAGTGACATATTTACTTAACCCTTATAATTTATGTAACACTAAACAGATATGCAATTATTTAAGTCCAGCTTTTGTGTTTGTAGCTTTTTGTAAGAATTAGTGTAAGTTGATCTTGCAAAAATTACTAGATACTTTTATGTAGAAATTTGATATACATGTAATATTTACTTAACTAGTATTATATTATCATTGATTATAGTATTAATATTGTTTGCCATGTCTTTGTTGTACAATGAATTACGCATATGCAATCTGTGCTTTATCCAATAAAATAATTTATAATTACACCGTATATAAAAATCCTGGATTCTGACTGGTTCACAGCCAGTCTATTTTATGCATATTTTAACGAATTTGGCCATTTTTTCAGCCATGACAGCTGCCTGGGTATATGCCTGAAAAATGTGCCTTATTTACCCTCTGCTGTGTTATTTGCCAAAAAGTATAATCCTTTTTTCCCCTTATGAGCTCAATCCCGCTAAAATTTATTCTGAAGATTTGCCAAAATAGATATTCGATGTAATAAAAAAGACATATCATGACAGCAAGGGGTATTTGCGAAAAATACCAGTCTTGGGAATCAAATTTATCTCGCCTTTCACCTTGGGAAATTTTACTTCCCGTGACTGGTATTTTTTCACAAATATCCCTCCCTGTCATGATATATCCGATTAGAATTTCAATAAGATTTGGGTCTTCATTTACTTTAGGGGACCTAACCCTATGAGACTCATATCTGTTTTCACCATTACCCACAACCCACCTCTAACCATAACCTCAACTCTTACAAACCCTAAACCCCTACCCTTACCCTAACAAAATTTAACCCATAATCAAACCCTAACCATACAAAATATCCCAATCCTTCAGTACTCTGGCCCCTTAAAGTAAATGAAGGTAAGTAAGTTAGTAAGCAAGTAATCACTTTATTTCATGAGGGTAACACAGTTAGCAATAATACAGCTAATCTTCCCTGAGGCCATCTAACAAAATAAATAATCCTAATAATAATAAACACATCATAAATAACTTAGACATCGCCATCCTGTTTTATTAATAAATAATCCATATATTTTTTCTTAAACAAATTAATATTCTGTAAAGTCTTAAGATTTGTAGGTAGAGAATTCCAAAGTATCAAGCCAGAGTACTGAAAGTGAAAAGATCTTTCATAAAGTTAGTGCTGGGTCGTTGAATAAATAAATTTCCAATCGTTGTTTATCTAAGTGAATACTTAGAAGAATAATAACACTTGCTTAACATAAAAAATAAATATTCAGGAGCAAGGTTATTCAATCAGTTAAATACTAACACACCTTTATGGTATTCTATTCTGTTAAACAACCAAGTTTCTTACTGTCGGCGCAGTTCACTTCAGAAATCAGCTTTTTTAAATTTAATAATATTTCATAATGTTATAGATTGACCTATGCTTAATAAAAATATCAGACTTACTTAGTCGTTGATAAATTATTCATAGCTGTGAAAATTTATTCAATGGTTTCTTCAAATCTGGGTAAGTTGCATTGTCTTTGGGATTTTGCATGGAAAGTGGAGATAACTCACTTAATGCACTGAAAATCTACTATAGAAATTTTCCCCATTCAAACCACTTTTTCACCAATAGTAAAAAAATCTCTTAGTGAAGAAGAAAATATTTTGCACTAAAAAAAAGACCACATACCTAGATACATTTTCAGTAAAAAGTATGCCATTCAAGTCCCATTTTAAAATCTTCAAAATTGTAAAAAGGCGATTTCCAAAGTGAGTTGCGCTGACAGTAAATTATTTCAAAAATGGGACATTATTTGACCTTTTTCTCTTTACTGTCAAATGTAGCAATAATTTAATATGTAGTTAATATAACCTTGAGTGTAACATCACAGAGTTTCCCTTGTCGTCTAATGTCTTCAAACACAGGAAACGCTGTCTTTGGCAGATCATCTTTGTGGAAAACAATAACATCGTCGGCCATAGCTATATTATCTGGTAACCGTTTGGAAAAAAGTAGAGGGAACCAGTCTTCCTCTTTTCTCTATGCACAATCCTCCTAGAATTTGGAGCAAATCGTCTCCAGCACTCCATCAACATACTGATGATAACGTGTCGGGCACTGATTTTACTATGCCGCGCGTGCGTGGGATCTAATTTTTATTTACAGTGAATAATATACAAAAAAAAAAAATAATAATAATAATTAAAATTTAAATATAATTTCTTTTTCTCCTGTTATTTGTACTATATATACATTTTGGTTAAAACTATATACATTGTAGAATTTATTTAAATGCTTAGATGTTTGTTGAGAACAGATATTGGAATCTGTTCTCGGAAGCTTTCAAGAGTAGTATATTGAACTGCAGCTACTGGGAGAAGATTCCATTGTAAGATTGTTCTTGGATAGAATTTTGTATGAGTCTTTAGTGGTCTGAAAGAGTCAGTGAATGTTGTCGTGTTCTTGTATCGGGTTGTGTGAGTAGGCCTGTCGGGTATATGGCTACAAGATGATGTATAATTTTGTAGAGAAAGATGATGCGGGTTCTAATTCTCCTTTCCTCAAGTGTTGTCCAATTTAGTGTTTGCAGCATTTCCGACTGAGCTGGTGTTATGGTATCTGTTGCATGTGTACCTTGCTTCTCTGCGCAGGACCATCTCAAGTTGGTGTGTTTGTGATTTGGTATGTGGGTCCCAGATTCAGCTGCTGTATTCTAGCTTTGGTCTTACTAGTGCAATAACTTTAACTGTTTTTGAATTAATTTTTAAGTTTCTTTTAATAAAGTTCAGCTTTTTTGTGGCTGCATGCAGCTGTGATAATGTTTACATGTTTGTTCCATTTTAGATCAGTTTGTATAGTTATTCCCAGATATTTTGTGGATGTTTCTTTTTGTAATACATGTTGGTGGAGAGTGTAGTCATTGAAATATTAATGGTTTTTTCTTGTATTGTTTACATGCTTGTTCCATTTTAGATCAGTTTGTATAGTCATTCCCAGATATTTTGTGGATGTTTCTTTTTGTAGTACATGTTGATGGAGAGTATAGTCAAATATTAATGGGTTTTCTTGACTGAACACTTGTCTGGATGGAATGACATACGAGCCAGTCCTTCTCCCATTTTGCTGCTGATGTGAGGTCTTCTTGGAGTTTTGTGCGTCTTCTTTGTTACGTATTGTTTTATAAATTATACTATCATCTGCAAATAATTTGAGGGTACTGTGTTTGATGTATTCATTTAAGTCATTTATAAATACAAGGAACAGGATGGGACCCAAAAACTGTACCTTTGGGAACACCAGATGTTACATTAATTTTGTCTGACTGAACACCATCAATAATGACTGTTTGTGTGCGGGATATGAGAAAATCTTCTATCCATTTTAGAGTGTTGTGATCAATGCCATAATGTTTCAGTTTGTAGAGAAGTCTTTTGTGTGGAACTTTGCCAAAGGCTTTGGCTAAGTCCATCACAATTATGTCAGTTTGGATATTATTGTTGTTATTTTTTGCTAGTTCTTGGACGAATGATACTAGTTGTGTTTCACATGATCTAGATGCTCGAAATTTGTGAAGGTCGTACAAGATTTTGTTATTTTCTAGGTGGTACATCATGCTTCTGACTATAATGTGTTCCATGATCTTACAAAGAATGCATGTGAGAGATATGGGTCTATAGTTTATTGCATTGTGTTTATCACCTTTTTTAAAAAACAGGACAGACATTTGCATCCAATCTTTTGGAATTTTTCCTGTGTCGAGTGATTTTTGGAAGATGTAGGTGATTGCAGTTGAAATGTCACTTTTAAGTTCTTAAAGAACTGTTCCGCAAATTTGATCTGGACTAGTTGCTTTATTAGAATTGATCTTGTCCAGTAATTTTATTACAACCTTCTTGGAGATGGTGATCGTGTTCATTTTTGGATAGTTTGATTTCCCTTTATCCGGAAAAGGTTCACTTGTTGTTTGCTCGGAAAATCCTTTTTGTAATTGACTATTTAAGATGTTAGTTTTGTCAGATGAATTGTCAGTTAGTTTATTACCATCTTTTCTGAGTGCAGCAATGCCTGTATTGTCATTTTTCATACTTTTTATGTACGTAAACAAGCTCTTATGTTGTTTTTTTTTCTGATATTGTCATCTGGTTCTTTTATTTGTGGGTCGAATATCATTTTTTCGATGTAATTCCAGTAAGCATTAAGCATTTTTTTTGTAATGTTCTTTTTAAGTGTTTGTATTTTTTTCTTTTTATCTGGACTGTTTTTGCTCTTTTCATGTAGTCTTTTAACTTTGTTTATTATTATTTTTAATGTTTTATCAACCCAGGGTAGTTTTTTCTTGTTTGTGATTGTCTCACAGGTAACATTTTTCCAGAGCCACTACGGGCAACACAATTTAAACTAATGCGATTTGGATTTTAATCAAAATATTCAAATGAACTCATGACATTTGCTTTTGCATGACACAATGCCAGAGAAACAAAGTGTACCAGCAAATCAGTCAGGACCTCTGACATACATGTACATGTATGTGCGTGTTGTAAGATCAAAACCCTACAGACCATAATATATGATATAAATAACTAGTCATATCGTGAAACACTCCAGAAAACATTTTTCCACTACAGCAAGGAATAAAATGCAAAGGATCGCTTGAAACTAAACTGTAGATCTCGGTTACTTGAGCGGACAAGAAAACTGGCGGAAAAGGAAAACAGACATACCTGTTAATTAGCATTATTAATACTAGACTAATAAGGACTAAAGGTATCGCACGACTTACTCCTGCAAAGGCATCAAAGGAGAAATGCCCAGTTGGACGGAAGCGTCGACAATCATAGCGGCAAGCAGTAGAGCTTAATTGGTGGACACCCCCCCCCCCCGAGGGCGGCCGAGGTATAGAAATAGGCCGTTCGGTT
>JAULBM010316035.1:0-13819 GCA_032357055.1 Geukensia granosissima | reverse complement strand
ACTTGTTTCCGTCCTGAATATGCATGAAATATTTGCCACTGGACGTTAAACAACAATCAATCAATCAATCAACCCAACCAGCTTAAAGTAAATGTTAAAGCTATTTTTTTATTATAGAACTGGCCCAGTTTTGACAATTGCTTACATGTCCTAAATATCAATCAAACCGACAACAGGCTTGTCAAATAAATTTTTAGGAAAAATTGTGTATTTGGAGTTTTTGAAAATGTATCCATTGAAAGCAAGTCACTACATTGATTTTACAATATTTCTTAGTTAAAGCTATCACTTCTGAAGTTTTACATTGTCATCACAACTAGATTGCTGATCATCCTGATAAAGATCACAATTCAAACAAAACAGTTTAATCATGAAAAGAATCACCAATAATCTGTAGCAATAGTTAACAAAATTTATTAAGCAAATCTTTCTTTTTTGTTAAAAAGTTTGAAGTTAAACAAGGGGCAAATAATAATCATAAGTCAATGAAAGGTAAGTACTAGTACCAAAGCACTACATGTTTAATTAAAAGTGTGAGCAACTCTACCCATAAAAATGAAGGATGAGGTCAGGATCTCTAAAAGAGAAAACAACTTTTGCTTTGATAGAAACACCCATCATGATACTTACATGTATTCAAAGTGGGTTGTATTTCATACTTGGTGAATAGTTATAAATGAAAAAAAAACAGTTGTGATAGCCATTGTGGAAAAGGCTATGTAGTACATTACATGGCATCTGTTGTCCATCAATCAACATTTTACTCAACAATCTTCTTCTCAGACACTGATTAGCCAAATGGGACCAAAACTTATTGAAATGGTCATGGATTATATGAAAATAGGAGATGTGGCTTAATTGTCCATACATGTAAGACAGATATGCACCAAATGACAGTCAAATTTTAAATTTTACAGATCCCATTACAGCCTTCAATATTGAACAAGAAGCTGTAAAAGGCCCCAAAATACAAAATGTGAAACTATTCATAAAACACGACAATTGACCTAATCTATGAAAAATTTGGTGAACAAATAACAATAAATTAATTAAACAACGACGACCACTGGACTACAGGTTTCTGGCATGGGACTGGCACATTAGTTTGTAGCAGGGTTAATATGATTAAATAACTCTAAAAAAATTGGTTAAAAAGAATTTAACAGGACTTGAGATCACTACTGAAAATCAACAACAAATATAATTAACACATATACATGATACAACAAAAGTATTGACCTCCAAAGAGTATTTGCAGTTGCTCTCTGCATATGTCATCTACATGTATAAAAATTATGTCCAATCTTCTCCCCTCTCCCCCAACAAAGATTGGCTACCAGATTGATTGATTGATAATATGTTGCTAAATGTCCCTTGGCACAAAGTTTAAACTTTCTGTCTCCAGTTACTGCTTAGATTATCTTGGATATGTCTTGAGATATAGACATAATATACTTATGACGAACAGCAAAATATGAACCCTGCATAAGTGCCAGAGTTAAAAGTTTTTCAATATTGATGTTTATTTATTTTTGATTTTAATCATATGCAAGCAAGAACACATATTACTGGAAATTTTCTCCTCTGAAACCCTTGGTGATTAATGGGACCAGACATTGATGAAATAGTCCATATTGAAACCTGTAAACAGACAGCCTTCTATAAAAATTATATTGTGCATCCCTACTGCTTAGACAAGGTGACCATTATGGTTAACTTAAACACAAAAATGGTACACAGACTTCATGTGTGAAATGTGATGTACTATTTTGTTTGTTTTCTAGGTCATGGTTGGATTGTTTTATTACAGCACTTGTTAGTATTATAGTATGTCTGATGTTGTTTGCCTCATCATTGACACTAAGTGTTGGTTTCACAGCCTGGTGTAATTTACTAACTAAAGCGAATGTTGACAAGTAAGTATTTATTACTGGATGTAATATAAACTAGAACAATCCTAGAGACTTTTTCATGAAGCATTTGTAAGACACATGAACATAAGTTACATACATTTCTTACTTCTTATTCAAATTAGTCTTATGACTGCTTTATGAAATGGTTACCAGATTGTCAAGTTAGGTCATATCATATATACTGGTCCCAAATTTTACATGAAATGAACAGATTTATATAAATATAGGAGATATGGTTGTATGATAGTCAATGTGACAGACAGCCATCAAAAATAAAATTGCAAATAATTTAAATATCGTCTGGAGAGCTAGTTTGTGAAAATTGTTGGTATTGCCAGTCCTGACAGCATCTTCACTAGCCAATGGTTTTGCACAGTGTCCCAGTGAGGCAGGAAACCCTTTGCTACAGAAGTAATGTCGTGACATAATATATTATTTCGAATAGGACTGGCATTTCACACCTCTAATACCAGTACCAATGACTGATATGGAAACATTATAATCTGTGATGGTATGTCATATTTAAAAATCATTAAAATTACATGAGACTGACAATTTTTTTGTCTTTGTCCAGTCTATGACCATCAGGAGAAAGGAAGTTTTCAGGAACTCTGCTTGTTCCAAGCTTTTATAAGACATGGAAACACAAATATTTTATCAACCTCAAAAACATACATGCAAGCGTACAAATGGAGTTTTTTATTACCATAAAATATTTACTATATTAAATTACCATCAAGAATAAATTGCAAAAATAAGCTGTAGGTATTGTTCAGAAGAGATGTAGTGAATTTATTGAACTTCTTTTGTTTATATCTGAATGTAATGTTATATAAAATGAATAAGTATAAATGTTATTAAAACTCATGATTTCTTATAGGTGTGAGATGGGGGATTTTGTGAAGTTCACAGAAGAAAAAAATATAGATTCATCAAATTTTTACATGGAAATGATGATGGCCCAGGTAATTTATTTAGCATAATACATTATTATGAAAAATAAAAGATTAAGAGTAAGTGCAAGGAGACTGCACTATATCTCATTAAGAGTGGAAGAATTTGACGATGATAAAATCCCACTCCTTGGGATGATTTCTAGATCTCCCTGACTAAATAACAGATTACTGTAGTGTAAATAAATAAAGCAAAGAAAAAAGTAAAAACAGAACCAGGACTATCTTATGACCAAGAGTTCTAACACCAAGCATTTAAAGATTTTTGCATAAAAGGGGTCAAAGGGTGGAAAAAAGTTATTTTGCAGGAGATAAGAAATTGTTAATTTTTATCCAATATTGATGGGTATTTTTCATTTGATTTCTCTCAATGAGAGCTTTCTGTAGTATGTTACCGGATTTTCCAAGCTCTTACTGTTTTGGAGCTTACAAGGTGTAAAAGTTGAGGCAAAATTCAATATCATTTGATATTGAAAAGTTTTATTTCTCATCTGATATTTTTATGCTTTTATTTTAAATGATTCCTTATAAAAAATACAACAAAAGTAACTCCAAGCATTTTTGAAGCATTTATAGATTTTTGTATAAAAAAGGTCAAGGGTTAACCATGTGATTTTGTAGGAGATGAGAAATTTAAATTTTTGATCTGATTTTGATGGGCTTATTTGCATTTTATTTCTCTCAATGTGAGCGTCGATTAACAAGTCAACAGATTTTCTTTTTCTCTTACCATTTTTCGAGCTAAAAGAGATCAAAATGGGAGGGGGGATTCAATTTTGTACAATATGGAAAAATTTTATTTTTCATCCATATTGATATGTAACTGATTCCTCATGAAAAATGCAACAAAAGTTACTCAAAGCATTTTTGTAGCCTTTTCCCATCATTATGTAAAAGGGTTGTTAGTTAAAAATAGGCAAGTTTGCTAGAGATGAGAAACTCTTATTCCTCATCTGATTTTGATGGATTTTTTTATTTAATTCATCACAATAGGAACTTTCAGTCATTTCAACATTTTTTTTTCCAACTCTAACCATTTTCCAGATAAAAGGGGCCAAATTGGGTAAAATACAATATCACATGATAAGGAAAATTGTTATTTTTCATTCAATTTTGATGTTTTTTTAACATTTGATTTGCCTCAATTAGAACTTTGAGGAGTATTTCAATGAATATTCTCTATATCTTACGGTTTTCAGAATAAAAGCAGTCTAAGTGGTACAAAACTTCCGTTTTGTATAATATGGAAATTTTTTATTTTCATCTGATTTTGATATGTTGGGGTTCCAAACCATCACATGTGAACAATGCAAGAAAAAACAATGCCAGTTTTGAGAATAATGATATCAAAATGATCACTGACTGTGTCCAACACTTTACTTTCTCCAGCACATTACTGTGTCTAACACATTATTGTGTCAAGCAAAAAAATATGTCCTTACTTAACCAAATGTTCATTTGCTCATCTTTTACATGTCAAGGTGCTGTGGTCGAATCATGCTGAACTTGCAAAGCACTTCAGTTGTGTATTCTTGTTGATAATAAATAATATTTTTTTCTATTTTTATTTCACTAAAATTAATTGACCAATAACAACTGGGACTTAGTGACAAAACTTTATATAATTGTTAGAAAAAATATAATAAAAATGACAAGATCTTATGATAAAGATATTTTATCTGTAATTTGAAAGAATATGTCATAAATATAAAATTTATACCCATAAGGCAAATAAAGTAACTCCTTATTGACAAAATTGTCCTTCCAACATCAATTGTTTTGGGAAAATGAGCAGGGGATGCATACCATGGGGGGAGGTGAAAATCGTTTTACATACTGGTAGAGTTGACATCATATGTTCTATGAAAGGGTTATACTTACTATACGAAAGCATGATACCAAATAGTTTAATTCATTAAGCAAAAATGGTCATCCTGCATTACATATAATACATTTAAATCATTTTTAAGCAAGTGAAAATTTTAAGGATTGATGTGGTAGTGATCCTTTGTGTGATTGTACTTCGTTGATTCTTTTGTAAACAAATACAATCATTATGAACAACAGTCATTAATTAAATTATGATATTTTATTTTTTTTTATTCAGGTATGCAGCTGGATGGCTTGGATAAGTTGGTGTGTGCTGACTATTGTAGCCTTTATAAAGGTTTACAGATATCATCAACAAGAATCATTCACTACCAGTATGAACAGAGAACGTGAAAGACTGTTACAAAAAGTTGGTCATCGTCAGCCAGTTGTATTGTAAAAATTTCTCAAGGCTTCCTTATTTTGTAAAGATTTTCATCTAAAAAATATACAGGACCTTAATGGTTTGAAGATAATATACTGACTTAAAACTTTGCTTGTGAAGGAATGTAAAGGGATTGGGCCATTTTAAATTCAAAAATGTCAATGAAAATATTTTACTGTAGATGTAGGCATGAAACATTGAGCAAAAATCCTACAAAATCTGCTCAATTTTGGAAAATCAGATTCAAAAATCATTTCCTTAAGCATTTCATATTTCCAATATGACAGCCATTTTCCATCAAGTAGAATTCATTTGTCAGAGTAGAACAAAGGCAGGATCTAGGTGATATGTCTTATCATGAAAGAAATGTTTTCTTATTGTAAATTGTAAACTTTCTACCATAGTTCGGTCATATCGCGGCAGCTAGTTTTACTGTTGGAGGAAGCCAGAGTCCCCAGAGACAACCACTGACTTTGAGCAGGTAACTGAAAAACATTATCACATGCAATGTGAGTCGAACATACCCTTTTCTGTATGGTAAAAAGTTAGGAATTAACTCACTAGGTGTTTAAAACAACTTCCTAGAAAAAATATTTCACTACGTTATGTGCTTATAAATTGTGGTATAATATCCTTCACTGATCTATCCTTTACTTCATTTGGTTGTATAAATGGTATACCGGACTTTGACAGCAACTTTCCAATTTATGTAATGCACAAAAACTCCCAATGCCCCTAACATTTTAATTGAAAATCTAAGTCAATTGTATTTATTGACTTAGATTTTCGAAAATTTTGGAGAGATAATAAAATTGTTTTCATTTTTCAATATTTCTATGCTTTCAAAAATGTCTGTCAGTTAAAATGTTTTTAATTATATTCAGTGTGAACATTTCAAAATATTTCTATTTAGCATATCTTAAAACAAATGATTTGAAATATTGTTACATAGTGGACATTTTAGCATAGTCAGTTATCATTTTTTCATTTCTAGAACTATTTTCTATTGATATTAATATTGCATTTTCATGTTATACATTCTTTATTGTAGTATAATTTGAATGTTTAAAAAACCATTGTGAGACTTTGGATTTTAGAATTAAGGACATTTTTTATAAAATGCATCCTAATGCAAAAAATAATGTTAACAATATGGAACAAACATCTGTACCTGAGCAGCATCAAAAGTGGATTTCATACCATGAAAATTTTATGTCATTCAGCCAAATTAATGTCACAAACAATGCTGCATTAGAATGATTTATTCATGTTATATTTACCTTAAAATACTCTTTTTGATATGCACATGTGATATTTTATAATATTAAGTTATTTACATGATTAACTGACAGCAGAGATATATATATATATACATAATTTACCTTGATTACATACATAATTTGTATATTCTATAAGATTTATCTCCCTTTACAGAAGTTATCTCAATATAGCAATATAGAGTTTACAGTGAAATTCATGGATTTATTTATAAAATCTTTAATTGAATGACCAGGACACTGGCAGCATCACTTTATAAATGTATTACATAAATATCCATTAGCACAATTAGTTTTTTTTTAGTCAGGATGTTGTGTTTTAATGAAAAAAGAATGAATTTGGGTTTTGAACTAGCAGACAACAACTGCAAGTACTCTATCCAGGTCAATACTTTTGTTGTATCATGTATTAGTTTAAAATGTATTTGTTGTTAGTTTTCAGTATCGATCTCAAGTGTAAATCCTTTTCAACCGTTTTCATTGCTGTTTTGTCACACCACTGTCACCAGTTATTGGGAGAGTTGAGCACTCACAAACTGGTTTAAGCCTGCCACATACTTAATTTGCCTATTCCAAGCCAGGAACTTTTAGTTGTATGGTTGACAGTTATAAATAGTCATTTATTTGAAAAATTTTAAGAAAACAAACATCAGATTTCTTGTAAATGTCCAAATCAAAATTTGAAAAATTGTCAAAAATGTCCCATGTCCATATTATATGTCTCTGCTGACAGTATGTTTACATTTTTCTTGAATATCCATATTTGACTGGTTTTGTACAAAACAAAGAAATTATTATAATAACATGGACAGACAATGGATAGAATGGAGTGTCCACTAAAATATGTATTGAAATTTAAAAATAAGTAATTTCTGATGTATTCTTTTAAGGAAAGAAACATTTAGTAAAAGGGAGTTTTCCTCCTGTTATATCTGACAAAATATGTAAAAAAATGCTATAAAGTTTTCAAAACCATGAATTATGAAATAAAATAGGACTTGTTAAACAGTATTGTTTAGACTAAAAGTGTTTTGCTAATTTGCTGCAACCAAATCAATAAAAAATTGTTTTATGTTTTCTTTGTACAATTATTTTAGTGCTAAGCCTGTTATTTTAATTTATACATATTTTTAAAATATATTATTGTAGCATTTTTTAATAAATATTTAATTTGTGTTCAGAATGTTTAAATGTTAGATTTGTCTTGGCCCTTAATATGGAAGCAGAGTTTAAATAAAGATGTACTATATATATTATTATAGGTGGTTTTCTGTTTCAGTGTATGTTAGGCTTTCTTTTAAGGTCTGGGTTAATATAACTATTTAGCTTAATATATGTTCCTCATGTAATTGTACAGCTGTAGTGAGTAGTAATCTCCCCCTTGTTACAATAGCCTAATATTTCTGTTCATAAGCTGAATCTGACTCGTAGCCCAGGAGATAAGATACACTACTTTATAAAGTCAACACATTATTTACATGTATCAGATTTGTTAATGATATGTAAATAGGTAAATTTTGTTTCTGACACAAGGGTGCATTATTTATGAAGAATCTGGAAAATTGGTGACCATGAAAACTATGAAGAAGTCCCTGTTAGAAAGACTGCCCCTTTGAACCTAAATATTTGCAGAAAAATGCCTCATAACCGTATGGGTTTTAAATATTTTGAAGTTAACATTGCTCACCATTGGTTGATTGAATAAGACCATATACAAGAGAATTAAAATCTAAAATGCATATCCTGTGTATTTTATGGTATCACAATCATGCATTTTAAATCAGTTAAGGATGACAATTTGATCAGTTAATGTAATGGTCATTAGATTAATATATTGTTGTTTAATCTTGATTGGAGTGCATCTAAATATGTTTATTGCCCATGTAAACTGGCAATACTTAAAATGAGATTTTGAGACATTGATTTTTGGTACTAGATAAAGGTTGGTATTGATTGATGGTGATCTAGCCCTATCCATTTTTGGGGGAGGACGTAAAGGAATTTTCTTATATTTTAATTAAAATTATCAATTTCTCGTCTGATTTGAATGGGTATTTTTCCATTTCTTGTCTGATTTGAGTGGGTATTTTTCTTTGTATTTTCCATGACCCATCTCTTACCATTATTTGACTATGCTTGAAAAATGATCATGTCCTTATTTTGAAAACTGTTTTATTTCTCATCTGAATTTGATGTTTTTTTTAAATGATTCCCTAAGAAAATGCAACAAAAGTTACTCTAAACATTTTTGTACAATTTACAGATTTCTGGTAAAAAGGGTAAAAAAGGGTCAAATGTTAAAAAAAAAAAGAATTTTTTTTTCATTTGATTTTGATGAGGGTTATTTTTTGTTGCATTGAGAGCTTTCAGTGGTATGTCAACAGAATTTTTCTATTTCTTATGAGTTTCCAGGTAGTTGGTGTCAAAATGAGGGACATAATTGGTAAATGGCAAATTTTTATTTTTGATCCAATTTTGATGTTTTTTTCCAGATAATTCCCCATGTGAAAAATGCAACATAATTTATGCCAATATGAGGATAATAGGCATCAGAATAATCACTTATAAAATCATATTACGGTGTCTAGTATTTTAATGTGTCTAGCTAAATGTTGTATAAACTTATCTAAATGTTCATTTGTGCAATTTTTCCATGCCAATGTTCTGTGGTCATATCATGCCGGGCTTGAGAATCGCCGGGCTTGAGAAGCACAGCCATTAGAAATTTTAGATAGATATTTATTTACATGTATATGTATTAATCTGAATTATATTTTTCTCCATTATTGTTTATTAAAGCCTGTTATTGAATTTGTATTAAGTTATCTCCCTTTAATTAATTAACACCTCCACTTACAAATATGATGCACATGGAAATAAAGTACTGTGTTTATTTTAACCAGCAGCGTAATATCCCAGTTAAGAAATAACTGAAAAGGGATTCTCAGATCTACATAAAAAAATGCAGTCTCTTTAACCTTTCATCGATTTATTTCATCAACAATAAAATCTTTAGTGTATTTTTCTTAAATTTTATTTTTTGCCTATTTTTGCAAATAGAAAAATTATAACCTGTCTCCTGCACGGATTTTTTTATTCCTTTGGACTAGATAATACTTTTTATTATAAATTTATAATTTTTCATTTGATTTATAATAAAAAACTTATGCCAGTGTGAATCTGTTTTTTTTTTCTTAAGAAGGACCATTTAAACTGAAGAGGCTTGGTATGTTTTCTTAAAAAATATTTCTTACATTAAGAATGTTTTCTGTTCATCTTCAGCCATTTTTGTCGGATTTCTAAACTTCATGAGTTTAATCCATTTCATAGCTGTAATATTTTTTGCCCAGTAAACCCCACATTTATTTTTATAATTCCATTAAACACACTTTAAAATGCCGTTAATGAAGTTTTTATGAAATTTTCCTTATATAATATATTAGTAACTTAGCTAAATCTGATGAAAAATCTAGAGAAACCATTTTTCTTCCAAATTTTCCAATGTATATATCTCATAGGGAGCAAATGGACCCATATCTTTTTCTGATTCGTTTATTCAAACATAAAAGATAGCTTTAAATCATTTACAGTTTCAAAAATTGGAAAAGAAGCCGGGATTTTTGGTCATATCCAAAAGAGCTTACTTTTAATTAATTAATACCAGTAATGACTGTATTTCTCTTTAGTTGAACAGGATTGTTTATGCACTAGTTTCTTGATCAGGACTTACATTTGGCCTTTTCATATGGTGTTTCACAACTTAGTAATTATTGGCCATGTTTGCACTGAAGTTTCTTACTTAAATGATCACAACACACATCTAACTAGTACACTTTTGCAGCAGGAATACAGATATCACAAACTTCTCAAGACTTTTACAAAATTTTATAACCTTTACAAAGATTTAATATAAAAACATGCTGCAAATGTAAAATTTTAACACAAGGGATATCACATCCTATGTCCTATGTAAACATTACATATAACGCTTACAAAATTAAAAATGATCCATTCAATTTCACTGTTCTTTTTACTTAATAACAAACTTATCCACACAGGGTACTGGTTCGACATTGCACAACTTGTCTTTGTTCGTATAGATATTCATAAACATCACTTCCTTACACAGATATAAATCAATTTTGCATTGCATCCATCTTATCTTTCCTCACATTTAATAACAACACAGTATTAATTAAATGGTCAGACATACTGTGTTTGATGACACTCTTGTGTTGATAGTCTTGATGTTTTAACTACAGGAATCTGACCCTGAGCTTGCTTTTAGTAATCCTGAGCTTATATTAAAGAGGTATCTTCTTTTTGCATGTTTTTCTCTTTTTGTTTAGTTTGTTTATCGGATTCAGGTATTCTCTAGTCGGATTGGGTGAATTTTCTGTTAGATCCTTTTAACAATCTTGTTATTTTTAAGTCCTTACGTCTAAAAGAAAGTGATAATTTGGTGGTCACTTAAGCAGGAACATATTCTTTTACTTCATTCAACTGATCAAAATTTTGAAATGCATAGCTTTGAAATGTGTCTGGTTTATCACATCTTAAATAAAGAAAACTATTTTTGTAGTAACTAAGAATTTTCTTTTGAACAGAATATAGAAATATAAAAATAGGAGCATGAAACATCCACTAAATGACAGTCGAATCTAACCTTCTACAGGTCCCATTACGACCTTCAATAATGAACTTGAGTGTATACTTTAACGGAAGGTGTAAAAAATACAAAATGTGAAACTATTCACAAAGCATGTCAATCCACCTACAAAAAAAATCTATTGAAAAATGAAAACCATTAACAAAAACAATAAATGACTAATTAACAACAATCACTGGACTACAGGTTCCTGGCTAGGGACAGGTACATTAAGTATGCTGTGGGGTTAAACCAGTTTGTGAGTGCTCAACCTCCTTCTAACCTGGGGCAGTGGTGTGACAAAAAAAGCAATGAAACACACGATACTAATTTGTTGAAATTGATTTACCACTTGAGATCAATACTAAAAACCAACAACAAATACAATTAAAACTAATAATTATACAACAAAAGTATTGGCTTCAAAAAGAACTGGCAGTTGCTGTCTGCTAGTTCAAAACCCAAGAGCAACCAATCAGGAACCAAGTTTTCCTTTACTAGGATTGCCAATTAAAATATGTCAAATAGGATTTAGTGTTTAAATGTCATTAGAAGTCAAAGAAAATATGGGATTGTGCAAATGCCTATATAAATATATAAAGACAGGAAGAAAAAAGTGTTATGGCAAATATGAACTGTTTAGTTCCATATTACGCTATCAACAAAAAAGTGAATATTAGCACCAATAAAAACAATATTTAAGGATTTAATAATAATGCTGTGATGATATCCTGAAGATATCAGAAGACTAAAACTAAGACCTTTGACCTGCTGACCAAAAAATCATAATTCTCTTTCCAATATGTCTTCATTTCAACCCCTGGAGATTCCCTATTAGATCCCAAGAGTGAACTGGGAGGGCTTGTTGGATGGTCAGATATTGTGGCTGCAAGAAAAAGTACAAACCAATACCAATAAATTATTCCAATTTGCTGACAACAGCCTTAACAAATGTACCCTTAAAAGTATACCAATAAATTATTCCAATTTGCTGACAACAGCCTTAACAAATGTACACTTAAAAGTTCAGAAGTCAGTGAATTGGCATTTTTGGCCTGGGTGGGCTGCTATTTCTACCTCAGGGGAATTCAGCTATGAGTAGACCCAAATCATTTTTTGGATTTGTCTTAACCGAAGAAAGGGCAAAAGATGCCTTAAGGAATCTTTTTTACAAAAAAGTTGCAAATCTCTTGTATTATATGTCTGGTACTACACAGACTGTTGTGTGGTTGGAATATAATGCCACGTATATAGAACACATGAATTTAAAGATGTTTGCTGCTCATTTTCAGCCATTTTGGTCAGATTTTAGAATTTCTCTGGTTTTATCCATTTCATAGCATGAATATTTTTTTTGCCCAGTGACCACCACTTTTCTTTTCATAATTTCACTTAACATGATTTAAAATGTCATTATGAAAGATTTTATGAAATCCATGTTATTTCTTCATTGCTTTTGATGGATAAACCTTCAAAGGCAGATCTATGGAAAATCAAGAGAAACCCTTTTCCTGCCAAATTTTTTCAAGAACAAGCATACAGACTCATCAATTTTTTTTCCTTATTTTGTTCCAGTACAAAGGGTCTCTTTTGAAAACCTTGTTATTTATTTACCTTTCCATACAAATTAGCGAACATCCCTAATGTTTACCATTGGAAAATCATAGTCCTCAATCTTGTTGTAAAGCTTTGCTTTCAACCTATTTAAATAACTAACAAATTCAGTGTATATTTAACAAGAAAATTTAATTTGTCAGTTAGAATTTTTCATCAAAGGTCTACATGCTGGCTAAGTTTATTTGTTTCAAAGTCCAAGAATCAAGCCATATTATCTTTTTCAACTATAAATAGTGGACAGACTTTTTTATCAAAGTTTTATCCCATCCCATTTGTAGTTATAATCAATGAAATGGTACATAATTATCAGTGCTACTATCTTTTTCTGCTCTGTTCTGTTCTGTTCTGGTAACTTCCTCCGTTGTTCGGAGCACTCCATTTATGGATTAAAATACGGTTTTGCACCTCATATTAAAACACTATCGCAATCACATACTTATTTACATTTAAAAGTTTATGCATATTAAGAGTTCAAGTTTTGCATTATAAAATGTGGTTGCTTTGAGTATTATAAATTATTTACAGTTCTTAAAACCGTAAGAATGTGGTTCACAATTGGGTTGACTATTTACAGTCCGTAAAACCGTAAAAATGTAGTTCACAATTGAGTTGACTATTTACAGTCCGTAAAACCGTAAGAAATGTAGTTCACAATTGAGTTGACTATTTACAGGCCGATTTAAAACTATTTAGAATTACACCATATAGGCATAATAACTATCGTAAAAAATGTTTATTGTGTCGTTAAAAGCGGATTCCTAACTTCATCAATAAAATGTAAAATAACACTTTTCCTATCACATGAAGTTTGGCACAGATAATTATTCTTATATTATCACCCGTCATAGTGGTATAATATTATTTATATAGTAGTCAGGTACAACTCTGTCCGGAATGTACCGGAAAGGATCGAAATGGAAACTGAAATTGACCAAACTGGGACTTAGATAGGAATATACAGAAATGTCCCGGAATTGAGCGAAATGGATCGGAATGGAAACCGAAATGGGCCAAAATAGGATATATATAAATAGTTATGTGACCGAAATAGGACATAGTCTATTATGAAAGGATATGGACCATTTAAGGTGGTAGACCTGGGTTGAGGGAGATAACTCTTGAAATCAGTAATATGTTTATATTATTTTGTTACATAA
>JAULBM010316015.1:0-13820 GCA_032357055.1 Geukensia granosissima | reverse complement strand
GTGTGATACCTATTTTGCCGTATGTCTTATGGACTTTGATTTGTTCGGTAATTGTGTTATATACTTTATTTAAAAAACGTATTAAAAAGTTATGATCATTTATTTATTTGCATATAAGTATATTTGTTTCAATATTGTATTTGTTTACAATACATATTTTTAAAATATAGTTTATAGTTATAACATGTAGTATTATTAATACCGTTTTTCTTTTTCGTATGGTTTCTGTTCTGTAGGTAGAACTGTGTCACTGTAAAATATATAATCATAATTTATTTTGAAGGCAATCTACATATCCTTGTGGAGAGAAAAATATTTGTAAGAATGGGGACTTGCATTTGTAATTTTGCTTATGCTTATAGATCAAAACTACATTTAACAATTCAGGTAAGAAAATCTGTACAACAGTAAAGGTAATTAGGTATTATTAAGTTATTTATGCGTGTTTCTTCTCTTGCAAATCTTCACTTGAAACCAAAATATTCAAATAAACTTATCTAGTACTTCTATAATTGTAATGTTTACAGTTATATAGGGCAGATATTAAGTTGTTGAATTTAAGCTGATTGTGGAAATGTCTTTATTATTTATATATTATATTAATATTTTTATTAAGAAAACTAAAACATGACTTACAGAAGAGATAGAGTTCCAAACAATTTATTGATTTCACTGTCTATCACATTCTTCTGAGTATACTTTAGAGAAGGAAACTGTTGTATTTGTTTAGAATGAATCCTGTCTACTTCTGCCTTTAGGTTCTTTAACTTCTTAAACACGGCCACCTCTCCAACTGTTTTCTGTACATCATCAAACCTATTTTGATACTTCCTTCCTGTCTCCAACATATCACTTAGATCCTTCTCCAATTTGTTCAGGATAGCCGATTCTGTTGCCTCTTTCTCTCTAAGATTCTTTATAAGACTTTCCACTTTTCTATCGACAATTTTCTTTATGGTATTTCCGTCAGCTTTAATAGTTTTTATTACTGCGTCTACATCGTGTTTGTATGTCTTTGTACCGTCTCTAATCTTAATAACATCCGATTGCAGGGTATCCATTTTTGTGCTGATAGCATGGAATAATTCGGACCTCAGCGAAGCAACAGAATCTTTTATTTCAACCATCTTGTGTCCATTATGTTTTCTAACAACACAAACAGCACATACAAGTGTACTGCACTGTACACATTCAAACCTTAAACTCTCTGAATGTTCATCACAATATAGTCTTTCTTCTCGGTTTATATTCTTACCAGTAAGAAACGTATGATCTTCGCTTACTCTAGTGCGTAAATGCGAGGTTTTACAACCATCGCAAAAAAGTTGCTTACATTGACTGCAATAATGTTCACCAGGGCCAGCGACGCAAATTTCACATGTGGTTGAGGCAGCCTGTGCCATTTTGTTTACCTGTTGATATGTGTGTTGTCAGGTGATATGTATTTAAATAGCAAATAGATAAAATTTATTGGAACGGAAATGTGCTAGTTAATCGGAAATTAAGTTCCGATATTTTTACCTGAAGATATTAGCATTTTTAAAAATTTATCTGAAATGTTTTAAGTAGAAATAACTTTACACAGATACAGGTGATATAACCTTTATTTTCTATACATGTTTTTGGTGTCATTTTTCAATGAAAACATTATAGTCGATTTGCAAAAAATTAAACTTTTTGATATTTTTTTATTACCAATACTATCTTAAAGAATTAATTCCTGTTGAAATGACAAAACTCTCAAGTCAGATGTGTGTTCTTAAAAGTTTCAAACTTGTCCCCTTCTGTTTGACCTTTCGGTTTTCTCTCATGATCTATACTGATCGTTAATCCAAAGACAAACATATAATGAATCAAAAATTTATATACGACTTCTTTTAGGTTTTCCATATACCAAAAAAAAAAATGAAACCAACGAAGAAGAGATTCAGTATGATTTTCTGTTGAAGGACCATCTGATAAATAATACAACTCCCAAAGATAACCAGAAGACTCTAATAACGGACAAATATTCATACTATAATGCAAGCTGTACACGCATACTTTTCGTTTCTTGATCACCCGTGTCTTCTCCTTGTAACACAGTACTTAGTACCAAAGGGGCACACAGAAATCGTTAAGTCGAGGACAGACAACACCATGGCAATCAAAATGAAACGAAAGAAAAACAAAGAACACACAACACTACACTGAAAACTAAAGTACTGTGACACAAATACAAATTCAAATTTTGAATTAATGAGTGAAAAATGACGTTTCATAATACTGTTTGCATAATACAAAATATATAGATATAGAGAAACAGACATTGTTCATAAGTCATGTATGACGACAACACAACCAACATTACAACTTTTCTATATTACTGATCTATTTACGATTTAATCGGATGTTGAATTAATATGTAGAATGTTGATAAGAGATATGCTAACGTGAAACCACTCACTAATATCATTAGAATAAATAAGAAAATCCGAGATATAACCATTATAAAATGAAGAACCCATACCCAAAACAAAATAAACAATGTTGAAAGGAGATCTGTCATAAGAAATACAAGAAATGAAACCTTCTCAGTTCATTTGTTTGTTTATGTTCAGTAGCAGATAAATGTGTCAATAAACAATGATTTCACCTAATAACAAGGACATACAAACAGCACGGTGAGGCAGGTAAATGGGTGTTCCGATATATTTCTCAGTACACCAAACAAACTTGTGTGTTTTGCTTCGTTAAAAGTATACAGAATATAGTCATGTGTATTTGTCAACTTAAATATTTCATTTTGTCATTATCCCTGTTAATAAGTTTTATAGATTATCTACCATTGGTTCATCTTATATTTATTATCAAGACCGAAATAACTGCAAAAGGACTTTGTCGTCAATATTCCATCCAAATATGGCAATGAGTGGATGAAGAGGAGAAAAAATCATTTGAAAGACGAAGAACAACAGCAGACTCCCAATGATTGTAAAAAAAATGAATATTTGATCGAAGCGACCTAAAGGTCATTGTATTACAATCTTCATTGACAAATTTTCAATTAAATCGATGGTTTATTCTTTCATGGAAGTAGAGCGATTATATGGTCAAACAACATTTGGACGACTGAGAAGGACAACAGATGCCCAGTGATGGTGATAGTTCAAGTATATAGTCTTGGCGATCAAAAGGCACCGAATAACTTACATCATTGAAAAATGACTGGCGTAGATTTATTGTTGATCCTTTCATAAAAATGTTAGTCGCAATTTTTTTAATTCAAACGCATGTGGTCAATGCATATTAATAAATTATAATTTCGTGTATTTCAAGCTCTGTTTGTTTTTTCTTTTAGTTTGTTTCAACTTTTTATCTTGTCTCCTTTTACTATGCACTTTTGATCTCTCACATCGCTATTCTACACTGGACATTAAGGTTATTATTAAAGTACTCTGAGAAAGATTTTGAAATAATTCACTGTTTTTATGACTTCTGTATGCTCAGATAACCAAACAAATTAACTTACAACGAAAAATGAATGGAATTACTAGTAATGCCAAAGTCGGTGTAGATTGATTTTTCTACAAATGTACACGTTAAACACAAACTTGACATCTGATCCATACAGATAAGATTACATCGTTCAAACAATTATTTTGGAACATTTAATCGATAGAGATTACTTATATATTTATATTTTTGTAAGTATCAATAGGTACTAAATTTTATGTATATTTTATACGTAAAGATAAAACAAAAAGATTTAAAAAAACTGATCATGACGATAAAGCTAACAATTTTAGTTAATATGTCTACTTTATATTTATAGACGTCAAATTAATTTTCAAATCGTATAACTATATTAATAAAGAAAAAGCCACTAAATTTTACAACTTTGTTTTGGAAATGCACAATCATTTAAACAATAACGTTTTATTTGTTTCAATATCAATAGTATCAATTTTTTTATGAAGTAAATGCACCGCTGGCAAATATGTCCCATTACATTAATTCACTTCTTAAAAAGACTTTATACATTTGAATAAGACGGATAAATTAAAGTTTTATTCAAATTGTTAAGATATTCAATATTAAAATATGTCATCCTAAAAGAATATCTAACGAATGATCGTCCTATAAAATTTAGTAAACTGTTGACTATACAGGATGGACCGGTTTTGCTTTTGGTCAAGGTCTCCTCATTTGGATTTAAACTATACATGCGTTATGTGTGCCTGCAATTATGAATGTGGACATGGTCTGTTTACAACTTTTGTCATTGATATGAAAATGTTAAACTGTTCATAAGATTGATTTTCTAGAGTAGCTGAAACGTGAATTAACGACCCTGATCAATAAAGTAATTTTCCTATGATATAAAAGTTGTTCTATCAAATTGAAGTTTTTGCTTTCATTTAAGGAATTTTCTATTTATTGACTTTTACTCTTTTCTAAATACAAATTTATTCCTGATTTTCATCTTAAATGTTTAGGAGAAACCCAAAAAAAGACTATGGCGAAAAAAGGTCTTCTTTGTCAATATTCAACCAAATATGAAGAATATGCTTACGGAAATCATTGGGACGACGGAGAACGAGGTACCTAGTTATGGTAGCAAATAAAATATGGTATGGTTGTCTATAAAGCACAAATTCACAATGTAAAGCAAGCTGTAAAAAGCCAAGCAATAAGATATATTCTTATTTAAATTTAATAATTTCTTCCAACGCCGATAAATGCTATCAATCGAGCGGCAATCATTTCATTCTGACAACTTTACAATCTAAAACAAGTAACATACACTGGTTGGTCATTGAAATATTTTACTGTTTAATGTCAGAACAAATAATCATCGTTCTTCAATTACCTTTGTATTGAACAATAAAAACCAAACAAACTAATAACAACGAGAGATACATGGTCCTTTTATATTTTGTCAAATTCAGTGTGGTTTAATTGTTCTCAAGCATTAACGTTATTTATAAGCTTGACGTCTGATAAATAAGATAAAAATATGTTTTAAACAGGTGTTTCGTGCATTTAATCAATAAATATAAAGTTAGCCTTTAGTTGTATAAGTTATACTAGGTACTGAATTTAATACAATTTAAAGACGTTAAGATAATACCAAAAGATCAAACAACTGATTCTAACGATATGACTAAGTACTTTAATTAAAGTACATACCATATACCTCTGTCTGATACTTTAACGGTATTACAGAATCAGTGACTATATTTTAAAAAAAGAGCTATCGTATTTGCTAACTATGTCGCTTGAACAGTAACGGTTTATTATTTTTTTTTTGTTACAAAGTGAACGATATTATGTTTTTAATGTTGTTTACGTACGTACATTTAACATTAGTTCCCTCGTCGAATTTTCTGAAGTAATGTTTTTGTAAACAAACTTGAAGATGTTAATTTGTTCGTACAGAAAAGGAAATTAAGATGTACTGTCGCTTTTAAATCTCGGTTTATTTATAAGTTGGAATCGTCAATGGCATTTAACGAAAAAAAATATTATAGGAGTTAAAATAGCTTTTCGCCTTTTAGAAGATTCACTGCACATTATTATCAGTAAAAGATTTATTCGCTTATTGTCTGTTAAGCATGTGTAATTAGCATTTATTTCGCTCTACAGTCATAACGTTAGAGGTATATAAGTTTTGCATTTACGTGAAGAAAAAATTAATGTTAGCTAATTTACAAATTATGTTTGACAATGGTAAAGGGCTATGAGACTGTAACAAAAAGTGAATTGATATTGCCATTGACAACTAGCTGCATAAAATTAATGTAGGCTTCATTAACTGAGTCTTTCGCATTTCTGGTACCGCCAACCTTATTTTTACCGGTTTTACATAAGGACATGCGCAAGTGATATGAAACCTATAGCATCTTTTTTTTCATTTTATAAAATGTAGAAATCCTATATCAGCAAAAAATAGTTAAACTGGAGAACGACAAAATTTTCTAATTCTTCAGATAAGTGGACAAAAAACCAAGAACATGCATAAAAATCTCAAATTTCAAGAGTTACCGGAATAATTGTAATATTTCATTTTATAAGATTTGTAAATTTTCTTCACGGGATTTTTCCGAAATTGATGAAATTGAGAGATTCAGTCATGAAATGTACATTGTATATCCTTTGCTAAAATATTTGTCTTAAAAGTTAATGAAACATTACACTTTGACCTAAAATCATAAGTTCGCATGCATATTAGACAGACATAACTCAAAAAATAGAATAAGCTTTGTGTATATAAAAATCATCTGATCTGAAACTACTAAGGTAGTTGAATTCAACTATTTTATTTTTAACAAATTTCCATTTTCCTGATCGACAACCAATATGGTTGCCACATCGACTGACGAAATTAATCTCAAAATTGTCTTCTATGATTACTAAGTCAGTTGCATCCGCACTGTGGTGAATACACTTAAAAATATTTCTACCATACACGGTTGAGTAAATTACGATCAAATTAAGTGGGACGATACAGAACAACGGATCTGCCTAGCGATGGTAATATAAAAAATATTTTGTCAAGGTAAGCTGCAAAGCACCGACAAACCAACACCAATGAAAATATTTAACTCGTATGCGTTAATGTTTAAATGGTCGTCACAAATGATTATTATCATCTCAAATATTTTTAAAAAATGAACAGGCTGCCATAATGGACACAAATGGCAGGCTATATAAAGCCGAACAATACGATGCACTATTCTTTAAATTCATTAAAGTCCTCCCCAGTAAATAAATGATATCATTTACATTCCTGATTTCTGGCTCGTCAGCCAATATGGTTGCCATATCCAAACTGAAATTAACAAAGGACCATAAAGAAATTCATCTCAAAATTGTCTTTGTGTGTTTACCTAGCCAGTTCTGTCCGAACTGTAATGATAACCCTTAAACATTTTCATGCCATACACAATTTAGCCAATCGCAATCAAATTTATTGGAATGGTTCTTTGGTTGATAGAATAAATGTATAAAAGATTGTGTACAAAAAACGTATAAAAGACTGTGAAAAATTTTAACTTCAGTCAAGAATGAAACTTTACTTAAAACATTTTGTTTAACGAAATTTAACTTCCATCAGCATTAGCTATAGAACACAAAAAAGTTTTGAAACACATGGAATAACACTTAGTTTATAATTAACATCGAATAACAATTATTCCACTTAAAGTTAAAGTTCCTTTTTTTCAAATTATGCAATATGTACAAAGCTTATAGGAATAAATGGTGGGGATATTGATGTATCGATTCTTGGTCGTGCATTTTTCCTTCATTTTGCAAGAGATTATATAATTGGTTTTAAACTGCAAAACACAGTGTGCAATGTGACTTGGCGGGGAACCGTTTTCAGGGACTGATGAAATGAAAATCAATTTCTACATAAAGCATACCAAAAGTTTCCATATTTAATCATCGTTGCTAATTTTGTACTTTTTCGCAGAATTTCATTTAAATAGGACCGTTATATCGTAAAAAAGAACCTATATCAATGCTATTCTGTTTACTCTTTTCCACATTGTATGAGAATTTTTCATCGTTGAATGATTGTCTAATAACAGTGTCTCTCCTCCCAATGCTGTCCTTGAACATGGGCAAAACGACGATATCGATGAAAAATGTCAGTTTCCTATTATAAAATGGTAGCATTCAGATGAAGGAGAGAGAGGCTACACTGTTGATTTCCGGTAATCCATGTTGCTCTGTTGTTTTTTCCAGTGAATTTCATAGGTCTAAAAAGTACACTAATTTAAACAGTCAGGATTACTACCATATCTGGAATGGGGTCATGAAAGGTCAAATGACCATAAAACTCTTTATTATTTGTGTGGGTAAAAATCTGAGCATAAAAATTATAGATATTGCAAATTAGAATATAATCCCAAAGTCTCATCAATTTTCTATGCTCAAATTTTCCCCAACAACCAAATGAACTTTTCATACCTTAAACGAATAGAATATAACATTTCAGCAAAATATGTGAAATTCTTTTGAAACTAAGTTTAATAACCTAATTAATGCTTAGAATATGTCTAAAAAAATTGGAACTTTTTAAATATTTTAATTTTAGAAGTATATGCAAATTTAGGCTACATTTCCGTTTTTGGTAATGTTGTTGACAGTTGAAACATGAGACAGATTTGTCCTACGACACAATAAACAGGAAAAATTTCCAAAATATGCATATAGTTATATGGGAAAAATAAAAAAAAAAGAAATATAAATTTTTATTTATCAGACAAATTCTAAACATCAGTTTCAAACATATTTATTTAACATTTGCAATTTTGTTTTCAAAAGAATTTTTGAAAAAAGATCATACGGATGCTGACTTAAAAAATCCATTATAGAAAATTGATGACACACATGGGTTATATTCAAATCTCTTTATCTTGAATTTTCATGCTCAAAATATTCTTTTCAAATTGATTAATAAATTATTGGTCGATAAGCTTCAAATGGCCTAAATTTCATGCATAGTAAGAATGACCACAAGTTTAACAATTATCAAAATTATCATAACCGGATTTGTAATAGGTCACAACATTATTGTGAGTTTACTTGCGTTATCTCGTTGTACTCCTAATTTTCAGGTTGAAACAAACAAAGTTACAACACCAAGATTTCTTTAATGTGGAACAGTTCAACACGCAGTTTTGAGTGAAATTAGACTATTAAAGCAATTATCAGAAGGACACGACCGCGCTTTGTAGACATAGTTGAACACTGCTATTTGGATCTTAAAAATGATCATGAAAGTGAGATGAGTACTGCACATTTGGTTAGTGGGATTTAGTAAATAGAAAAACAGGACTATGTGTCATGTCAATGGACGTGAGCAAATGCACGGTGTGATATTAAATCACATTGAATGTTGTGAAGCGAGTGAAAAACAATGTCACAATTTC
Source organism: Geukensia granosissima (assembly GCA_032357055.1). Taxonomy (NCBI): domain Eukaryota; kingdom Metazoa; phylum Mollusca; class Bivalvia; order Mytilida; family Mytilidae; genus Geukensia; species Geukensia granosissima. The sequence goes on along the minus strand of JAULBM010316015.1, from coordinate 4,896 downwards.
ATAAAACTATCGCATCGAAATAATGGCAATGTTCTGCTCATGTTGAGAGAAGTAGACTGCGCACAAAGAAACACGTTATGGGACCCTGGGGCAAATTTGTCCTTGATTAAGCATCAAGCCGCCCGTCACATGGGACTGAAAAGAAAACCAGTTACTCTATTGTTGCCTAAAGTGAGAAATAACAGTGATACTATACTATGTCAATAATATGTTTTTCCTCTAATCAATGAAATTGGACAGGAATGGAAGATACCTGCTTATTGGAATAAAGAGGTGACCACAAACATTGGCACAATCAATGTTACGAAAGGGATTAGGCTATTCAAAGGTTGATATCAAATGACCCTCCGGCCGTGTTGATCTTTTTATTGGAACCGATTTTTTACCCCTCCTTCCTGAGAGGTCGTGGAAGTTGGAAACTTACAGTTGAGGAAAAACCAATTTGGATATTCTTTAAGAGGAAAACGCGAGTTAATAGACGGAATACAACATGCAAAATACGCATACATTTCGCCTCCGGTATTATCAGAAAAATAACAAACTAGTGGAAAATAAGTCCTTGATGCAAAACGATTTATGTAAATTCATTGAAATTGAAATTGGTACGAATTATAACCTAAATATGGCGGTTGCAAATGTGGTAAATGCCCTACTGGCGGAAAGCAATATACTTTCAAAGATGAAAGGGAGCATACTCTTATTGATCGAGGACTGACACAAGACAACAACAAAAAATGGATGGGGTCATATCCTTGGTTAAGAAGTCCTTATGATTTGAAAAACAGTTATGCGACTGCAAAAGCTAGAGTCGAAAGCTTGGAAAAAGATTGAGACGAAATGGAAGGAATATGTAGCACAATACTGTGGTTAGATAAATTATATGATATACAAAGAAGTTGCCCGTAAAATTAGCAGAGAAGAAGTTGAATCTTATTCTGGACCAATATTCAAAAACCTGATTCAAAAACCCACACCTTTGCGAATAGTTTTCAATTCTTCTGCATCATTCAATGGACTGACCTTGAACGACTTCTGGGCCAAGGGACCTAATATTGAGAATGACTTGATGTCAGTGCTTTGTAAGTTCAGGCAAGAAAGAGTTGCATTAGTAGAAGACATATCGAAAATGAATAATGCGGTTAAACCAACATATGCATCGATTTCTTTGGAGAGACATGGACACACAAAGGCAACCTGAACATTATGTGATGCAAGCTGTGACATTTGGTGATCACCCGAGTAGATCTTTTGCTGATATCTATTAAGAAAAACTTAAGAATTGAGTCAAAAGTCAAATTGACGAGCAGCAGAAATTATAATCCATAACAGCTATGTAGATGACATATTGCATTCTACAGAAACTTTGAAAATGGCCAAAGATGTGGCACATTAATCGATACCGTCCTCGCCGAGTGTTTTTTTGTTGTTAAACACTGGGAGTTTTCAGGTCAAGAGAGACTAACAATTTGCGGAAGACACAAATTTTTCTTTTGAGGAAGAAAGAGTTCTCGAAATGACATGGGAACCCGTGCGAGACGTATTCAAAGTCAAAACTCACTAAAATTTCTCAAGAAAAAATAATGGGAAAACGTGAATATGTCGATTTGAAACTAGAAGACATCCCGGAAATGATTCCAGACGTTCTTACACATAGAATATTTCTAAGTCAACTTGCCGGATTTTACGATCTATTAGGCCTTATAACTCCATTAGTTTTACAGGGTGAGTTGCTTATGAGAATGCTTTTCAATACAAAATCCGTCATCAGGAAAAAACGGATGGGACGATCCTATTAGCAAGGAAATAAGATCAAAATGGATTGAAATCTTCAGAGACATGTTTGGTATCGAAAAACTAGAATTGTCAAGGTGTATTAACCCCGAACCGGTGATAAATAGAAGTAATCCTGCTCTTGACGTTTTTTCCAGATGGCAGCAAATAATCATACGGTGCATGTGCGTATATTTGTTGGAATAATTCACATGGGAATTATAAATCAAAGTAGATATTTGCAAAAAATCGAATAGTCTCATGAAGCAGATATATATTCCCCGCATGAAATTATGTAGGGTTGTATTTGAAAGTAGACTGAGAGAAAGGCTTATCGCAAATATGAACTTCCAGTTTGATAAAATTTTTAATATCTTTGACTCAATGATAGAAAAGGCTCTAATTAAAAGGGAAAGTGGTGGATTTGGGACCTTCGCCGCTACAAGTGGTGGAAATACAATCGACAACGAAAGCTGATGTATGGTGGTGGGTATCTGCCTAGTTTATAAAGAGATGTACAGCGTGTTGTTAAATTTTTTGATCTAACAACACGCTTTACATCTCGTTATGAACTAGGCATTCTGTGGGGCAAAATGGACCTGCATTTATGCGATAGCCAATTAATAAGTAGCCTTTAGTACAAGAATGTTATTTGGAAAAATCACGAGATACCGGACGATTGTCCACCTATAACTATTTCTCATTTTTTTTGGAGACTGCAGTTGATTGTCTGAATCCAACCATTAAGTTTGCACATATTGACCTAAGCAGTTTTAATAGCTTCTCGAAGTTACTCCGTGAAACGTGTACCATTATCGGGATTTATAGACGCAAACGCTTGCACCAAAACGCATTCAAGATATCGCCTGATGAAATACAAAATGCAAAGCAGGAATGGGTTCGTTATATTCAATCTGACATGGTTGCAAAAAATGTTTGTCGAAATACGTATCAACGTTTGAGAGTTGATTTGTCTCAAAAAGGACTCATAGTTGTAGGTTCACGTATGGCGGAATGGCTGAAAGCAATTGGAGCTAGGAAATACTTGAAACTGTTGGCAAGCATTGCGTTGTATGTCGTAAGAAAAATAAGGTGATTGCGGGACAGGCAAAGGGCCTACGGTGTTATATGTACTTGTCTTGCCTCACGAGCTGTTTATCTTGATATTATGAAGAACTATAGCACTGACAGCTTTGTGCTAACACTTCGGCGATTTGTTACATTAACCGGATACCCTTGCTAGATGCGATCTGATAAAGGCACACAACTAACTGCAGCTAGGAAGTACGGTTCTGAAATTAATATATGCCATAATGGAATTGGTTGGAATAAAGTGAGCTCTTTAGGGGAAAACAAAGGAATGGAATGGGAGTTCTGTAAGTCTGCTGATGCTCCCGGGAAAACGACTGCTGTGAAACGCTCATTAAATCTATCAAGATTTGCCTACTTGGGGCAATTAGATCAAGCGTTATGACATTAACCGAACAACGAACAGTTATTTTCGAGGTTGAGATTCATATTAATGAACGTCCCATTGGCATGAAAACAAATGATTCGAACAATGGTACCTACTTATGCCCAAACGAGTTTTTTTTAGGAAGAGCTTCAGTCAGCGTACCACCAGCGCATTGATTACCTAGAATGCTTCAAAATGAGATGGAAATTTACTCAACAAGTTGATGATGCTTACTGGAAACGTTTTAGACGAGACTTTTTTCCCAACTTTGGTCATTCTTCAAAAATGGCTTGCGTCAGTTGAAAATCTTAAGGTCGGCGAAATTGTTTTGGTTCAAGACAGTAATATAATCAGTCAGTGGAAACTAGCACAGGTCTGTGAAGCCAATCCGGGAAAAGATGAAAAGTGCGTGGTGTTCAGCTGCGTTATAATGTATTGAACTCTGGTATTTCCTACCGTGGTTGCAGTGATATGAAAATTAATCGATTGTAGTTGTGTTACCAGTAGAGGAAAAAACTTCCTTAATTGTTGGCGGACTGTAAAACGTATTTTAGCAGGACCTCTTTTCATGTTTCCAGTCCGTTATTACACAATTATTAACGATTAATTGCAACAACTAAAGCAATTTGAATTTTCAAGGAAATCGCTATTGATACTTACCATACTAAAATTATATCCTGTAATGTGTAATTAAATATTCATAAATGCTTAAACGGTCGGATCATTGAACATTTGTATTGTTTTATTGCTTTTACCCTTGTTATGATGTACTCCTTATTTTCAGGTTGAAACAAATGAAGTTATAACACCAAGATTTCTTAAATATTGAATCAGAAACTAGCGACACAAAAACAGTGTCTGGTAAATTAAACGTCAGACAAGTCTTACAACTGGACTTGTGTATTCCCTCGGGGTTTTCTTGTCCACCAGCTGAGGCATCGAGCAACTTTTTCAAAATACTAAATTTCCAAAAATAAATAAAAATATGATATATCTCCATTTAAAGGAGTAACCTCTCAGCAGTACCATTAGAAACAAAGCGTGGAATGTCCAATAACTTAACATTGCAAAAGAATCGAAATGGGAAGCCAAATTCGACAGGGACAACTACTTAGTACAATACTTTTCGAGGAATAATATTAAAATGTTGTTTGTGAATGTTAACAAATATATCAAATTTTTGTAAAGCATTGTTTGATAAATTTCAGGTCAGACAAATCTGACAATGGGCATCTTTGAATTATTCTATCTCTTCTGTTACCCCCGAGGGCGGGCGGGGTATAGAAAAAGGCTGTTGGGTGTATCCGCCTAAAGGTAGAACCCCTGCTAAAGGGGCGTCCGTTAGTTTGAGCGGGATTTATAAATACTCGAACTTCCGTTCTCAAAAGTTGTGCCGGGGAAAGAATAGGTACTATGTATCTCCGTTCTTGAGGCACTAGTCCTCTTAAAAGGGCGTCCCTGATTGTGGGAATGTTTAAATTCACAATCCGTCCAGAGGGAGACCTTAAATACTCCCCATGTTTAGGAAATGCCACGTCATAAGAACGCTAAAGACCCCTTGTAACAGCTCTGAGTGGTCGGTAGGCGGCCAGTTACAGTGCTAAATTTTCCGCCCCTATCCAACCCGCAAATTTTCCAGTGGCAGTCTAAAAGTCCCTCCCTTACCGGCC